>JAXISO010000202.1:0-76948 GCA_036785465.1 Colletotrichum agaves
GGGGGGGCGGCCTGCCGAGAAGAAGGCTGCTGGGCATGGTTTGGCCGTCTGCGCATCATGGTTCGCCGGGGTTGAAGCTACGGCTGAATCGCGTGAGGCCGACGACAGTCCACTTGTACTGTTGTTGGCCGAATATGAAGCGATGGATTTAATCAGACGTGTCCCCACCTGAGTTCTCAATTCCTTTCTGTTGAGGCGAAATCGATGCTATCCAACCAACTTCGCTGATCGACACGTTTGCCAACCCAGCTCATCAATCTTCCCATGAATCATAGTCCGGACACGGTGCCGAAATGGCAACAAAAAGCCCCCCGCCGTTCGGAAGGCCGTAAGATCCTTGCCCCGTGGTCGCATGATATTTGAAGTTTACAGCAGACGTGTTGGTGCCAGGGAGGTGGCTGGGAGTCAATCGGCCACCTTTTCAACCTTTTGACAGAACAGGGACTCGCGTATCTCTCGAAACGGACGTATTTCGCAATAACAGGAGGCATGCCGCTCGCGAGGAAATCTTGTTTTGCGTGCAGGCTTACAGTGGGGCCGGAGGGATCGAGGCGTGCGCGTGGCTTGCAGATGCGAGAGTGCAATTCTACCCAATCCAGCGGCGAATGGCCATGGGCGGTCGGCCTGAGTGAGGAAGCCGTTTCGCGCGGAGAAAACGAGGTAACGCGTAAAGTGGTTGAGTTGTCCACTGGAAGCGACCTTGGACCCAGCTTGTTTCCAGGTTGGCGTGCAAGTCAAGTGAGGAATCAAGAATGTGGTTGTCTAACTAGTTCCAATCTCCATCCGAGATCTCGAGGGGAGGCCCCTGGTAATATTGAACAACTGGCAGACAATGACAATCGAAATTGCCTGCTTGCGGCAAAAAGCATGTGCTTGTGTCCCTATCGGTTGTTGATGTTGCCATGTTTGCAACGTTAACGAGACAGAAGACACACGTCGAGGACGCGCGGGGTGACGTGATGTCGGTCGGCGATATCAACATTTGATGGGATGTTCCTGTCTCAGCCGGTGCTTGCGCTGATATCACCATTTTCTCGAGCAAACATCCCCGAGCTATGTATGTATCATTGCCCACGTCTGTGCAGAATGGCATTACAGTGTTATCATGCCTTAGGGCTTCTGGACACGGACCGTCCGGTGAGCAACGGGTGGCCGAAGATGACCTGGCACGAGTGAGTGTACGTCGGGACCTCTGAGGGCTGTGTTTGTAAGGCGTGTTTCGAAACGCATCGTTATTATTCCGACAGAAATCTGTCAATAACGCGTCGAAGACGCGCCATCTGTTGACCACCTAGCGTTGCAACCCGTGCGCTTGGGCCGATCCTGGCTGCGGAAATGTAAACAGGCGCGGCTTATACTTTTCTGAGGCATTCAGCTACTTCAGAACACCGTGATCCTTGAGGGGTGTGTGTGTGTCTCGCGAATGCACGCTGGCTCTGCTGATTGATCCATCGCAGCCGCCGAGGCAAATTCGCCTAGGCGCAGGCCCCGGCAAAGGCTGCAACAAAAGGCCGGCTGATACCATCCATGAGACCCCGGAATAGGCAGGCCGGTCGGCGCATCCGGTGTCCCGTCTGTGGGGGATATACCGGGGATGCGGTGGGTTGGCTGTTGCAGGACTCGGGTCCTTGGACGCTTAGGTGATACTTCTGGTAAGCACCCGATGCGAGCTTGAGAGATGCGGAGAAAGGTTTCTTGTTCTTGGAGCGTAAGGACCGGGGCGGCAGATTTCTTAACTTACTAGTCATTGTGACGAGCAACGGGCTCTCCTGAGTGCGTTGACCTGTCGCCAGTGGCACGATAAGGACGAACTTGTGCTGGAATCCGAAACGGTGCAAGCATCCACGGTTGAGGCAACCTCCGATGTCTCTGCCAGATTGGAAGATCTCACGAGGGCCACTGCTGTGTGTCTCCGGAAACGGCAGCTATATTTGATGCCCGGACTCCAGCATTGGCATGTATTTCCTTCAAATGACACCAAGCATGGCATGTCTGGAACAGACATTGGGAGGTGCTTGGGGAAAGTGACATGATTGATGACAGATACGAAGTCTGGAGACACGTCAAAAAGTGCGGTGGCTGGAGGCTCAAGCTTGAAATTGAACAAGGCGCTGATCGTCTTTCCGCCAGTGGCCGTTGATGGGACGATGTGAGCACTTGGCAAGAACTCATCTACCGTCTCCGTGGTGAACAATGAACCACCTTGGATCATCTCCAACTTGAACTTTGAGTTGTAATGGAGTGCCGCGCCATTGACGCCTCCGCTCCCATAGGCAACGACGTCGGTTAAGAACATGGTTTATTCGGTAACCTCGCGTGGGCGCAGGTGTGCATGACGAAAATCTCTGTTGCACCCTGATCCTTGGGGTGATAGCTCGAGCAAGCTTCGATGCTGTCCTAACCAAATCCCACAGCTGCCCGCCCATCAAGTGCAGCGGGTCGACATCGTTTGCACGTCTGACTAGCTACGAGCTATCCTTCTCAATCTCAATCCCGGTCCTTGCAAAGTGACCGAGGCGGCCAGTTGCGTGAACCAATCATAAATCTTGGCACTGTATGTCAGAGGTGCGGAAGCTAGGTAACTCGTGGGTAGAAACAATGCAGCTTCGCGTCATAAGATGAACCGCAAGCGACTGCAACTCGCCATAAGCACAGCTCTAGTGCAATCAATATGCGCAATAACATGCCCGACAGAGAGCGCTATTCAGGGCCCGAGGAGCGTAGGAAGCTCAATCTTCAATTTGGCCGCGATGGCGATGCCTGGTTCGTCAGCGTGGGTACCTGCAGTACCTCGGCATGGCTCGTCGCCGATGGGATGCTGAGATGGATGTCATGACCTAGGGTCGATTGGCCATTGACAGGCGAGGGAACACAGGGTTAAACCATCCGAAAAGTTTTTTTTTGATGGGTTGTCCGAGCAGCCGATGGCACTGTAGGGCGCGTTTTTTTTCTTCTTCTTTCTTTTCTCACCCTGCTGAGGGAGGTTGACAGCCGACAGGCCTGCGGATGCCACGCGACGCGGCTGCTGTGATCCATCATTTGGATGAAACCAATTGCTACTAAATCATTTGCCGGCAGTCAGCGAGATTGTTGATCTCAGTCCCGTGAGTTGTCTTAGACAAGATGATGTGGCTCGTTGTCTGTTGTGCCACAGCTTCCCTCCAACGAGACATGTTCGAAGCTGGACAAGTGCGAGCTTCCCGAACCTACATTTTCCAGCTGTAGATTTCCCTGAGGTGAAACGGCGATTGCATGAGTGGCAAGCGAAAATGTGAATTTGGACATGTACCTGCTGAAGAGATGTGTTCACCTCCTCGCTGAGACGGATTGGGAGGCTCGGCAACATTTGGTAGTTGTAGCGGCGAAATCGTTTCCTGGAAAATACCATACGCAGGAGCCGTGAAACACCCGCAGCGAAGGCAAGGCAAGGAACAGTCGCATGGACAATGTGACAGGCAACCAACTGGCAGGCGAATTGAGTTTCCCTGGCCCGTGTTGATAGGCTCGCGTATTCAATGGCCGAGAGCTTGGTGGCCAGTCTCCTACTCCTGGTTTTGTTTCTCGCGTTAGCGCAGACACGGCATGCTCCAAATAGACTGGGCGCATAGGCTGGCATTTCCTGGCCTAGGTGACGTCTGCGAAGCCCAGGTCACGCAAATGGGATGGTACTTGGCTTGCGTGCCGCTATTCCCACTTCACTTCACCTCAGCAGTGGTGGTAGTCCGGAGCGCGACTGATTCTGTTGACGGCAAAGTCCGCTCCCAGTGTCGGAACGCAAAGCCAAAGTCTGTCCTCGGTCTCGTCGACTGTCGGTTTTCAGGGTTCAGCTGGGACTTGTGAGGGACAATTGACCCCTGATGTGGGCTTTCTCCTTTCGTAATCCAGGTCCATCCGGACTTGCTATCCAGCAAGGTGTGATTCGATCCATGGTTTTGCAACCGTGGCTCCTGCCCAAGTAATAACAGCTCTCTTAAAAAGTTCGAGGCCCAAGCAGGAAGTCGGGTCTGGGATGTCTTTCTTTTTCTCAGTGCCTACGAACAGCACGGACTCGATATCCGCCCCAGCAGAGACATCTGGGCGGGATATTGTGAGAGACGGTCCAGCAGCAAGGGCAGCATTGAATGGCGAAAATCTCTTCTTAGAAGGGTCCGTAATTAAGGCAGTTGTGGTGGCTTGCTTGCTCTTGGCCTGGGTCAGGACTGAAAAAGAAAAAAGATTTATTCGTCGCCAGAGCTCCAGAAAGAGGAGCTGTTGCTGGGACAGGGTCTGCAGCATTGCAAAGGGGTTGGTACGGGAGGCGAGACAGAAACCGCCAGTGTCTTGGGACGAACCGCACGGCGCAGGTCCGCAGGTGCGATGGCAGCCGCGTGAGATAGATGTCTGTGGGTTGAACGTGGTCTGGTCGATGCAACTTGGTGAAGGGAAGTTTATGATTTGGAGTTTCCAGGTTGGTCGGACGGTGTTCTCGTATGAGGTTTCAAAGGTTGCCAGTGCCAATCCAGGAGGCACAAGTTGAGAGGCACGAGACACTGTACCAACGCAGAGGATAAGGTTTGCATTACTAAGAAGGAACAACCCAGTATGGCGCATGGCAGGCACACACAATGTGTGCACAAGATCTGGCGCTAATCCTAGCTCGGGTAAGGGGTCCTCGGCCGATTGGGTGGAACCGGGGACGGGATCGGAATTTTCGACCTTCCTTAGTGCCTCAGCCTCATGTCTTTTGTGCGGGTTGTGCAGCTTTGTGGATTCCAGGTTCCTGCCGGGGCCGAGGTACCTGCAACTTAGGTACCAAGTTTTGTGGCTGATGAAGCCCTTTCGTTTGGCAGCTGCGGTCACTTGTAAGCCTCATGACGGGGGCACGGAGGCACATCTCTTTCCTTCCACAAACCTTCTACGGGTCCAAGAGGAACGCAACCCCCTGCCTTCAAATCTTATCAATTTGTGTCTCGTCCACCTCGCCATGGCCGAAACCCATCATCGCCGTGCCTTTGCCGTGGGCGGTGACCAAAATACACCAATGATTAAGCTTGCTCGCCCCATCTATAACGACGCAATGTGCAGATTGTGGTATCTGCTCAAACTATTGATTCCAACCGTGAGGAGGGAAGCGACAACTGGCATCATCCTTCGGGAATATCCACGATCCCTTTCCTCTGGTGTGGAATGGAAGGAAGTCAGGGTCCGAGACAAGACACACACGCACCTAAGCATCCGTTCCGCGGCGAGAATTTGTGCGCCATCCGGCTGACCGCTGAAAGCTAGTCTTTGAGAAAAGGAAAACTGCAGTCCTGAGTACGGAGCCGTCCCGCCTTTCACTTATCACCCGGCCGCTACCAAGCCGTGTCTTTTCTCGCCGCTCGGAACCGCTGATGACGGCGACAATCAACTTCTACGCGGCGTGGCTCGAACTATCCCCAGGCAATCACTTAGCATACGAAGTCGGAAGAATTGACCTTTGATGCATACGCCAGGCTTAGCCAAGCCACCATCTATCAAGGACGCCTTCCAACGCGATGCAGGTCATGTAGTCATACTGTGGCTGAGACAGCCGCCAACACTGTATGCGAACCTGAGCAACCTCAACATGCCTTGGTCAGTTTGCATATGGGAACGCTCGCAATGACTATCGCCACCCTTTTGCCACGGCAGACCTGCGGTGCACAGGTGAACAACTCACGCATACCACTGCATCGCATCAATAGTCTGTCGGTGCAGATCCCCCACGGACTGGTCGCTGCGGTCTAGTCATCAGAATCTTCGAATACTCGACGGCTGAGTGGACAGGATTGCGGCGAGATCTGGACCCAGGGGGTTGGGGAGATGGCGGAGGAGCCCTGAATCCCAAATCATAATCACAACGGCGGTCAAAACGCTGCAAATGCGGTCTGGAAAAAAACTCAATCCACGTATTCAGACGATAACTGCGGAGATGCCTGCACATTCCGCACGCCGTTGCTGTCGAGACGACTGGAATCGAGAGGGTCAATGGTGAGGAGAATAAGAGAAAATTTTTGATATCGGAACTTCACCATCACTTGAGCCGCAGCTGCCGCGGGCCGTCAGTCATTGGCAAATCAGATTGAGGCAGAAGGCGAGCAAAGAAACTAAATGTGTCACGAAGCGGTAGACCGGGTACCGAATCGCGGGGCCGACAAGGGTCACGACGGCAGGGCGGGCTTGGCCCATTCTTTTCCGGGGGCGCGTCGTGCAGGTGCTGCAAGTTGTGTCCGTTCTGGCGCCTCCAAAGCTTCGGGTCACAGCGCAAGCTCGCGTAAGGTCATTCCAGCGAGTCATCTTTCCGAGCCTGAGCCATCCTCCGCATGAGTTTCTGGGCAACGTCAGACTTTTGGTTATTGAAGCCGGGGATTGCTTGGTTGGCGTCGAGATCACCGCCTAGGCCTTCGGATATACCACTATGGGCACAGCGAACTGGAGCAAGAGGGGTTGGAGGGGTGGCTGAAAAAAACGGAGTTCGATACAGATTCTTTCTGCGGTCGCCCACGAGCTGCAGCGGACAGCGACCGGCGGTTGATGAATAATTCAATACTCGCGACAAATCATTGAGAGTGATCTGCAAGGCGAAGGTTTTGAATGCCTTGTTGCCCTAGGCTTGAAGGGCATCGTACCGATCCTACAGCCTATGGGGGTGTCGGTCAACATCGCCAGTTGGCGATCCTCGATGCACATAGCCTTGCTTCACATTCGATGCAGTGAAACCACCAAGGCAAGGCATGCCTCGAACAGGCAAGATGAGACAGTTATTTGAGCTTCAGAAGACCTCAAAAGATTGACCTATTATTGAGCAGAGTCGAACGGCACAGGACAAATTTCAGGGTCCAGGCCTTTCCGAACGGGCCCATGTCCCCGGTTTGAAGCTTCAAAAACTTGCAGTCGATAATGGATATCGACAGCTCCACTGCGGGGGGGCTTTAGACGCGTTGAATCTCGAACACGTTCCACAGTTGCGCGAGAACCGCTCGTGTGCGTGAACAGGGCCTCCGTTGAAGCATGAACACAAAACGTCACCGCCATCACAGAGGATCTATGCAACCACTTTGGTTCTACATGCACCTAAATCTTGCATGCAGAATGGAGAGCCCCAGTAACGGAGACCGAGTGAGGTTAAGGTGAAGTCGAGGTTGAAAATTTCGTACCCCATTTCGGGGCTAGCGGTGCAGCTATTGCTGCGGCGTGAGGAGCCACGTCGGTTGAAACTTTTCGGTACGGATTCTCGGGTACAGGTACTGACACAGACGCGTCTAGCAGACTGCGTGCAGATCTTGGAATATTCCAACCATCCCTGGCGATGATGACCTGCTGATCACTCACGACACGCCCCGGCATTGTGTGCCTCAACGGTTTGAGGGTGCTAGCTGGGAAATCAAGTTGAAGACGTGCAGGAAGCATATGCTTGAATGCCATGCCCCTCCAGCTTGGAATCGGCCTCACCATGTTGAATTGAGGGGCTGTAGTTCCAAGGGCCCGGCGCTCTGGCAAGCCTCGTCGTCCCAAGATCGCCTTCGCTCGTCGCGTGAGGGGTGTTGGAGAAGTCGCGTATCTGCGCGTTCGCATCCAATCTGGGGACGGATCCATTAACCTCGAACGTGCCTAGGTACTCTGTAAACTCCGCGTCCGACTGGGCCCAGGAGGCGCTTTGTCGATAGTAGAGCACGAATGGTGCCAGACATCACGTCAACCCACTATCAACACTACCACCACCTCTTCTTGCCTTGCTTTAGCCGCATACGAAAATGTAGGCCGCGAAAACGTATCCTCACAATTGCACACACAACCCGGATTCGCTGGAGATCCCGGTCAAGGGGTTCCCGGGCTACCAAAAAACGCGAGAGGGTTGCCTGAGTTTGAGATGGTGGGGTGGGAACGGCAAAAGAGTTTGAGAGATTTCACGAGGGAGTGGGATTTTTGCAGAATTCGATGATTGCAATGCGGTCCAATTGATGCGCCTTCGGCTATCAGCTAGCGGGCGTTGGGGTGGCTGCGACCTTGCGAGCTGGCAATTGCTGTCTGAAGAAAGTGGTGTACGGAGGCTGACGCTGGTTCGCGAGGTTCCTGAGCTGGAGGTAGCACGGAGTGGCACTTTTCCAGGGTTCGGGAAACTCATTGACAGCGAACGGGTGAGGGGTAACGTGAATTACGAACGGAGATGCGGTCCCAAGGATTAACAAGGTTGCTGCCTTTTGAAATTCCAGCCTCCCTGCACAAGCTGGCCGAATCGGGGTTTCGGGGTCCTGTTGTTACTACGACTACAACTGCAGCTTTCGCTTCTGCATAGTCATTGACTCCTGCATCTGCTTTGCTGGCAGAGGCGACAAGTTGACAGCGACCAAGTTTCAAGAGTGCGTTGGGTGTCACGGCTCCATTGGCGGTCGAAGCCTTCCTTACAGTCGAGGCAAAGGCAGCCAGTTTCGAGGCCGCGGCACGGTATGACGTACTGCAATAGGGTAGATCCGGGGAAGTCGAATCCTCGGCGTCGCACAAAGCAGCAGACAAGCTCGAAGCACGGATTGAAGCTACAATAGCCAGACATTGGGCATGGTCGATTGCCGCCCGGGGACGAAGCCAGACTCTCTCATTGGGTTGCTGGAGCGCCGCGTAGGCGACAATTCTGGTTGGCTTGGAGGCTCGTTTCTCTCGGTAAGTAGTGAGGGGATACCAAGCTCCTCAAATTGGAGAGAGTATTCTACGAAACTGTCATGACGCCAAGGGCGGGACCGCGCAAAGTGGTCCGAACGACGATTCCCAAGAGACGCACGCCATCTTTCAACTCTTGCTACGTAGGTCGGGTGCTTCGGGTTAGAATTAGCTCGAGGGGAGCAGGGCCGAGCACCGACCTTTGTTCGTCTGATGTTACAGGTGAACGATTCCTGATTTGACAAGGAAGGGAACAAAGCGGGAAAGATGGGACGTAAACGTTTTTAGAAACGTGTGGGAAGCCCAGAAGCTCGAGCGCTTTGAGTCCTCTCAGCTAACCAACAACCAACTCACGAGTTGTCTCTCTACCCGAGTCTCAATAGCTTACTCTCTCTCAATGGCAAGCAATCATTTCGTGGTTCAGCCCCGGGGGGGGGGGGGGGGGGCACTCCCCCTTTTTTTTGCCCCAATTCAACGGCGCCGGTGGGACGGAACCTCGGGCAAGGGGGAGGATTGGGTGTTGGTTTGGGCGAAACCCGGTTCCAGGGGTGTTGGTTCTAAACAAAGTCTGAAATCAATTACCGTTGCATCCAGCACCGACAAACTCTAGTACGAAGAAAATGCATTGCATCATTTCGATTCTCTACTTTATCGAGTTGACAATTCCCATATGGCAGTTATTGGATACAAGCGATGACGACTTTGGTTGCTGACGGGCGGGTTCAGTCAGTAGTGGATTGATTGCTTTTCCGGGTGCCCCCCCCCCCCAAAAGAAAAAAAACGTCGAAGTCCAAAGAAAAAAAAATTGCTCGGCCGGAGCCATCCTCCCCTTTTAGAAGTAGCAAAGACGGAGTATGTAACCGGACTCGGTAGGTGGGACGGTCGTAGTGCCAGCCAGGAATGGGGAGTTTGTTTCCGATCATCGCACGATTCCTCGATTCGAGAAGGACAGCTAAGGGGCTTGCTTTGACAAGCGCCGAGGAGGTTAGATGGGAGGATGGGGCGCGGCTGGGATAGAGTGCGACGTTATCAAATTGGGATTGGCGACGGTGAACCGGCAGCTATTGGACGTGGTTGAAGCGTTAGGCGCCAGCCGCTGATGGTTGCTGTCCCAAGATTAGGAGTGCGAGCCGGATTTTCTGAGGTTCGGGAGGAGCGTTGTCTCTGGATGGGATGATGAGATATGCATGCGCGGAGCCGATGGGATTCCTAACAGGAGCTGGGATGATGGGTCGCATATTCGGAGGCGTTCAAGATCTGAGGTCTTGGAGGTATTGTGCGATGAGGCCGAGCGCCTTCTTTTCTACGGTCTCTCTCTCTATCTCTCTCCCCCCCACTCTTTCAAGGTACGGCGCCAAATCCAGCCGTATTGCTTATTTCTCGCATCTCGATGTTGCCCTCGTCACAAACGGCATGGATGTTTAGTGAAGTAGTCGCAGGTCTCAGATCTGAGACTTGGAGCGGTGACGAGGGGCTGGTGGTGGTCCAAATCCCGCACGCGCGGTAAATACGAGAAAGGAAAATGGGAAAAAAAGAAAAGATTATATGCCATGGGTTGTCTCCAATGGGTTTTGTTGGTCACTCACTGCCTGGTGTTGCATCCGGTCGTGCATGCACGGCTCAGGTTGTGAATTGAAAACTGAAGTGAAGGAAGAGGTACGGAGCAGAGGCAAGTGGAGGCCCCCACGCGAAACGGAGAGGAGCCGACGGAAACCACCGTTTAGCTCGTGGTGCCTGCTTTCTCGGGGGGAAATGAGTGAGATTTAAGATGGGCTTTTGTTCCTGTATAGAAGGTATTTGACTAATTGGTGTATTTCGGGAGGGGATATTTCTTCCTAGAATGAGTCGTGATGAGAGACGAACTACGCCTCAGGGGAAGCCAACGTGTGTGCGAGTGCAAACGGGTGATGATGATGCCATCTCCGCCCTAAACAGGTAGACCGTAGAAAAGATCCGTTGGCGTGAGGCGCTTGTGCGGCGCCATGGCTGATCGATCGCCTTTGGGGTTAGGCAGCTCTGGGATTTTTTTCAGGGGACCGACGTGTCTCTCCCTTTGTCCCAGACGTCGGTTCGGCCGGATTTTTGGAGCCCGAGGAGGCACGGAACAGACGATGGTGACGTTGGGGGGATGCGGGTGAATGAGTAGGAGGAAAAGTGTTTTCTTTTTTCTTTTCTCGATCCGTCCGGGTTCACTTATCAAGATTTTCGTGCGTGTGGGATGTCAGGTCACATATACGAATCTTGATGCGATGATCTGGATTTTGCGATGCAAGCCGAGCGGGCTTCGTACGTGTCGGGCGGGAACCTACAGATATGCAGGATTATCTTGGTTTGTGAAGCAGGGGCGTGGAAGAGCGTTTTGAGCATGGAAACGACGGCACAGCAGAAACCAGAATCGTATCGAATGCGTTGTTGGACTCTCATGTTGTCTGGTCAGAAGAGGCACATTTTCCCCCTTGACGACATTCGTGCTGGGGGGGCCGGATCCTCAGTCGCAACGGTTGAAGCAAGTCTTTGCCGCCGCCGCTGCTGCTGTGGGTTTAGGGAATTTTTTTTAGGGGGGAAGGTCACTGTCTGGACTGGACGGTGATTCCCGTGACGATTGTTGCCAGCTGTAAATGTCAAAGGAAGCACGCGGGACGTTGTGCTGAAATGAAGAAACACGAGATACGGGCTGACCCCTTTGGAAAAAGAAAAGAAAGAATTTGTGCACAGAGAGCGAGGCGTGGTAGGGGTCGCGACGAATTGGCGCGTTTGATTGGGTAATCGCGGTGCGGAGCGCCAAGTCGCCGGCGGCGTGCCTCGTGCTCGGGAGCCGGGATGTCGGGGAGAATAAGGGGAGCTGTGATTGGATGGAGTCGAAAGGTGTCTTTGCCGCAGTAGCAAAGAGGAGGACTTTTGAACTGTTCCCGGCAGGCTTTTGAGAGAGATTAGGTGAGCATTGGAGACCGCTTGCGCATCGCGGGTGTGTGTGTATGTTGAACAGGTAAGGATATATGAGTGGATGGAGGCTTTTTTTGGCGAAGTGAAGGCTGGCTGGCTGGGATTGAGTGATGGCGGACCCTCTTTGAACGTGGGGAACCAAGATGAACAGGAATAGGTAGAGGGCCCCGTTTGTCTTTATTCATTTTATTTTTCCTTGAACAATTGTCTCGCCTTATGGAGTTCTCGAGACACTCTATTCAATTGGTCCCGTCGAAAAACAGGGCTGACGATGCCCCTACGAAGAAGAAGCCCGCGTTCATGTCCAGTCTTGGAGATTGAGAGGACTCTGACAGAGATCAGGCAGCATGTCTCCCTATCGCGGCGAAGAGTACCTAGGTAGCTAAAGCACGCGAGACTTCTACGCGAAAAGGACGAGGTACCCGAAAGTACCTAGCGCGGTGGAACGGCGCATGACTTGGGCATTGCAGGGGCGCCGAGGTACATGAAGGCGTACGAGGTTGCAAGCATTGCTAGTTATGTAAGGTAGTATGCTGATTGCCATTGGATGTGGACTTCACTCCGACGTGAGCGGCGGACTGACTGGGCTACTCCATGTTCTTCGGGAAAGGGTGCTCCGCGAGATGGCAGAGGGGGGAATCATCATCTTGCATTATTTCATGGTCAATGCAAGATGCCCTTATCGTTTTATTTCTTTTTGTTCCGTTTATGTGCCTTGCTTGCACTGCGTTGCAGCAGCACAGCAACTCGAGTATTGGTTGGCACGTCGCTGAAAACCAGGGCTTGCTATGCGCGCGATGAATCGTTTGCGTACGAATGTGGGAGAGCGTTTGATAGAGGCTCCTCCATTTTAATTGTATGCCAACTTCAACTTGCCGGACTTGGCTGCCAACAAGTGATGGGTGAATGTGCCTTGCCGAGAGGCTCAGAGGCGCGCGTCGAAGCTCCACAGTAGAGTTGCGAATCCCAATTCAAATGCTCCTCCTCATCATCCCCTCCTTTTCGTTTTCCGATGCGTCCGGCTTGGTCGTGAGGACGGGGGGCCTGCAACGTGAAGTTACGGAAGAGCAAACGATTCAGTTTCCCTGACGAGCCGTGAGATCTGAGGGCGTCATTGGTTTCGACGCGACATGGGCGCTGTTCCCCGTCGAAACTGTAATGATTACGGCGCGGGTGTGTGTGTGTGTGTGTGTGTGTGTGTTCTGATGATGAGATGAGATGAGTTGATCCATAGCGATGGAATCGGAAGAGGCCAAGCAAGCCAAGATTGGATGAGGATGAGGGATGGATTACCTAGCTTAGCCATGGTTTAGTGCCCGTTCCTGGTGATATCTGAAGCCGAGCCGGTGCGGTAAGAGGTTTACCGTCCTTTTGCTGGCACTATGCGCGCGCACGTACGCACTGCGTTACCGGAAATAGAGAACAAGCCACAGACGCATTTTTGCAGCAACTTGACACACTATCCGTACACATGACCCCATCTACGATACAATGTCCGAGGGACGTGTGGTTTTCGCGTTTGATGCGTGGGAATCGCTGGAGTCGTTGGAGTTGTGATGTAAACGGCCTGGTCGATGGTCGAGCTTTGTATGTCTTGGGTACTGTCACTGTGCCGTTTGCACTCGAACCCCAGGCACGACACAACAACTCGGTCAGCTGGAGATAACATGGTCCAGGCATCCTGATCCTCATCCTCAGGTGTCATCGTTTTGGCGGCCTCGATGGAGACCTGCATATCACATAATTCATGCAAGAAACACAATACCACAAGGTGGCAAGTGGACTTGCACACAAGGTCGGTCTTGGGTTAGCTGCACAACTGCTTGTCTGGTTGGCGACGAAAGGTCTGTCGTTGAAGCACTCTGAGTGGCCGCAGCGGCCCTTGACCCTTGGCCGTTTGTGTATGTGTGAGTGTGTGAGTGTGTGTGTGTGTGTCGGGTGTTGGTTGATTGGTGTGGCTTGTGCTGGGGATGAGCTTCTAGAAGGACGACCGCTGAATGGATGGCGGCCTGTGCGCCGGTGTTGACGGGACGCGACACCTGCAGCGGACGGCCCAATTGCAGCGCTCGGATTTGCGTTGGGTGGGGGTCCCGCTCCCGGTGAGGCCCGGACGGCAGGGACCTTGATTTTTTTTCTTGGGTGAAGTGCGCAAGGTAATTCCAGCATAACAAATAAAAACACACATGCACTAGGTGCGAGTTGTTCCTAACAAAATCGTAATAACAAATAACAGAAATACGGGCTGGGCTGATCACGACCGCCTGCGTGGTAATTATCGTTCATGTTGATGGATGAAAAATGAAATGAGGGGCATATATCAATCGGCAGGAGGAAATGTTCAAATGTCGGCCCTGCGAGAATATTGGATTATGCTCCCCCACTTGTCATTACTCCGTACCCTTTTTTCCATTGAGGGAGGAGCTTATGTCATTCAGGAGAAAGTTCAACTTCTCCTCGTACCTTACATACCTGGACAAGCCACAGTTGTGACTTTCCGCCCTTTCTCCACGATTAAATCCACGCCCACGGAAGGAACATACGAAAAGACCAGGCTTACGGTGCCGGTGCCGGTGCAGGTGCAGGTGCATCTCCTTTGTGCTGCATCATCATCATCATCATCCATCATCCCTCATTAATGTCGCCAAATTCAGAGAGAGATCCACGTCCACGGTCATCTCCTAACGCTGCCTTATCCACCGCCAGGGTACGCTTCCAGAAGTATAGCACACACGCACACTGACACCAGGACACACACCATACCTTACGACATTACCACCACACAACACTAAGCCCCCCCTGTACCGCGTCGTAGCCAATCCGAACTGCCGGTTGGCATCCCGTCGATCCCTGCTCCAGACCCGAACCACCACCCAAACCGCGACCACCACACGCACCACACGCACACGCTCACGTCCATCCCACGGCACACGCTTCTCATTACTCTTTCTTTACCTTGCACAACACGACCATCACACGCAGTTTCGGGCGGCCCTTGACCTTGGCCCATTTCGCCAGCCAAGACTCGGAATTGGTTTGGCCTGGTCGCAGAGAGTTCTGAAGAAGGGGGAAAGGGCGGATAACTCCACAATCGCCATCTTCCTCATCCATACTAATTATTGTTACTCTGACGGCCCGCGGATCGTGCCACACACCACACACATTAGGTACTCTGTACAGAGTACCTGACTTTCTTACGTTCCGCCAGTCAGCGACGAGCACCCACCAATCATTACTCGCCAGTGCAACTCTCCAGGCTCGTCCGGAGCGTCTCTGCCTTTGGCCAAGTCTGACGGCAGACCAACCAAAAGACCCCGGAGCCCTGAAAGACGATACCTACCTACCGAACCGAACCGTCTGAACAACGACCGCTAAAAACCATCCGCGACAAAGGACGTCTGCAGAACGGGGAAACCCTCAGCCCAGCCACCTTGGAATCGTCTCTGATCGATCCTCGCCGCCGTCGACTCTGACAGCAGCGCTTGGCCCCTTTGCTCGCTGGCTTGTGTCGTCGGTTCCACTGCTCGTTGGTTATTTTTTTCCTCCCAGTCTCTTTCGCTTCTGGTTTAATCTCCCCGCTCGACGCCGGTCATCCCGCCCACAGTGTCGCCTCTCGTCTCGTCATTCTTTTTCTGCGCAAGCCAGCCGGCCGTTTACGCAGGAGTCCGACGCCTCATCGTCGCTAAATCGGACGCCATACGGACACCTAGGAGAATTCCCCCTTGGTCTTTTTTTCCTTTCCCATCTTTCGCGTCTCTCCTAGACATACGGTGGAACACGCTACTGCCAGTGATACACACAAAGACATTCTACCTAAAGGAATTGCCCCCCGCGAGGCACATGGAGAACAAGGAAGACGGGCCTCTGCACAAAACCGGACATTGTGTCGTAAGAGCGCATCGCTGAGGAAGCATCCGTCCGATTACCTGCTACCTGCCTCGGAACCTATCTTACAAGCTACAGGCGTAGGCATAGGCATAGGCATAGGCATAGGCGTGTCTTGTCTGGTGTCTGCCTCCGGCGTCAGGTCCACGCCAAACGTAGCTAACAATTCCACACGGCCCCAGGTACCGACTGCGTCCAATAGACGGGCACATCACGCCTCACTAGACGGTCCACTCCAGAGGTTCCTTCCTTACACATCTTCCACCCTGGGCGTGCTCTCGACAAGCATCGTCTGTCCTGGAAGTCGTCCATCACTGGGTGCGGTGACAGCAAAGACGAGGGAAGACGCAGTAAGGCAGACAATCCATTGTGCTTGCCTGCTGCTCGCCGTCTACCTCGCTCGCTGGCATTCTGGGACTGGAAAGAGAGAGATAGAGAGCTGTTCTGCGTGCCTGTGTTACGTAGTCAGCCGTCTGTCCGTCCGTCGGTCAGTCGTCTCTCTCAGCCTGCTTCTCCCACATCTACTACCGCTGCACTTGCAGGGCAAATCTGCAAGAAAAAAGAGGACCATCTCTGCAAGTAAAGTGCTGCAGCAGTGCGGTCGACCACTGAAGCAATACCTTAGTATCTAATCCAATCCCTTCAGATTCCGCAGCGGGCTGCTTCAGCGAACTCGGTACGTATCCTTTTCTTCCCCGTCCCTGGTCCCCGTCCCTCTCCCACGCCAACTGCCAATCCCAAGCAGGAGCCAGCAAGCCAGCTCCAAGCCCCATCCATCACCCATGCCTGCCCGGCTCAAGCCTGGTTCGAGCTTGTTCCTTGTCCCTGTCGGGTCCTTCCTGTCCTGAGGTGGTGTCCCCCCCCCCCCCCCCCCCCCCGGGTCCACCTGCACCCCCCCCCTTCTCCTCTCTTTCCTTCCACAGAGAGACAGAGAGAGAGAGCCACTCTCTGCTAAACCAAAAAGGCCAATGCTGCAAGTCAGGTACCTCCGCCCAGCCAAGTACCTTTTGCTGGGTCCCCTTATAGTTCCTCTCACACCTCACCCGTCTGCATCTGCCCTGGGTCTACATGCTACATAGTACTCCATACACTGGAGACACTGGACACTCTGCGAGAGTTAGAGAGGCCCGCTGCTCGCTGTGAAGCACCGTCGGCTTGGTTAAAACACCTTCGTCCTCTTCCAATCCTTTTTCATCTCCTCCGCTCTCCAACCCTTTACCTACCCTCTCCTCCCCCCTTCCTTCCTCCCCTTCGCCTCTCCCCATCCATTCATTATCTCTCCAAAGCCAGTCCTTCCTGACTTCTTTACTCGCCGAAAACGACTAAAGGGTCTTTCCATTCTCTAATCTCAAACCCCCCTCCCCCCAAGAGAATAGGAAAAAAGAGGAAGGCAGGAGAGACTTGATCTGGCGACGTCCTCCCTTCGACATCACCTCTCCCTCCATCACATCACCAACCTGCGAAGAGGCTTGGGCTCTGTTCAAGAGTTAACCTTTGCCCAACCAGCAACTAGGACGACCAGTTTCGCCTATACGCCCCAAACCCTCCCGCTCTCCTCCGCCTCGGTCATTCAAAAGGGTTCACTTGACGACCAACCGCTTGGAGCTGCAATCTGCAAGAAAAGAGGAAGCGCAAGAGCCAGAGACAGGATTAAAAAGAAAGAGAGAAAGAGTCAACAGTGCAGAAGGCCTTGATTGGTATTTTCTACACTTCTTTATTTCCAATCCACCGCCGTCCCTCCCGTTCCGCCCATCCCTCGACGCTGCGACCAATCCAATCCCTGAAGAATTCCTCGCTTGGAGCTCCGAGGAACTCGATTCAGACGACTCTCATCGGCCCTCCGACGACCGACTGCTCCCTTGAGTTTCGCCCTCATTCCAACCGATTTCCCTGCGATCTTGGAGTCGGAAAACCCAAACCTTCTCAGAAGCCGCCAGTACGATTCGTTTTGTATCTGGTGCCCTCCCTCACGGAACCCCCCCCTCCTCTAAGCTTACGAGTCGTCGGCCCAACCAACCAAATCATCATACATGATCCTATCAGGAACATAGGAGACGTTCCCTTCCTGTCTGGGCATCATTTGTATAGGTACGTTCTAGAAATGTCGCACTTTTATGACAAGTCTTGCCTGCGCAACGTGGACTACGGATGGAATTGCATGGCCTGATGACGGGATGAACTTTGGTTTCCACTCACGAACCCTATCCAATCTTCCTCCCATTTGCCAACAGCACCACAACAATCTCATGTCGGTCAGACGAACCGCTTTTGAGTCTACACTTCCTCACAGTCGGTTGCTATCTTCGGTCCGCTGAGACTCTCCCCCCATACACCAACCTTCCGATGTGAGGATCGCTGAATACGTTGATTCGCGGCTTCCCATCCAACCCTTAGGAATTGTCTCATTTCCATCCGTCTCGACGGCGTCGATACCTCCCACTACGGCGGGAAGCCTCGCCATCACAACCCACGCCCAGCTCACCTGCCCTCTCCTAACCCCCTTCGTCCCCTTCGATCCTCTCCCATCTAGCCCCAGACAAAGTCGGCCAGTCTACCTGATTCCCCCATCTCCTCTCGTGCCAACCGGTCCCCACCATCCAATTGTCGAATCAGAGCGCTTGCCTTGACAACCTCCGAGATCTGCCCTTTGGATCGACAGCAACCGCGACAGCCCTGGACCGCGCCCGTTCACCTGCGATAGCTGCCTGTCTCACAATCCACTACGCTGCTCCAGGCCGTCCTGAGCACTTGCAATCGTCCAAGGAACCGCGAGGCTAACCATGACCTGCCTATTCTCTAGAGCCCCTCAGTCGACCTCTCCTTTAAACGACCACTTTCCCGGCCACCTTCCCGTTCGTCGTACCGCACGAAGAACTCGGTCTCGCATCATTTCGGCTTCAAACTTCAGCCACAGTCACTCTTTTGCCAGACAACTGTTCATCAGCTTCATCACACTCCTTCTAATACTAATATTCTAATCCTTCGGTCGCATCATTCCACTCTCTTTCCTTGCGGATCCGATTTCTGAATTCCGCTTTTTTTTCTTACCTCATTTCCGTCTCCCAAAAAAGCTTCCTGGAGAACTTAATCGTCACTCTTTCCCCCAAACGGAACTTCGACCGTCATCGTCCAGCCCCCCCTTACACCCGCCCTCGACTCACTTTTCTCGATTCATAATGGCCTACTACCAGCAGCAACAACAGCAGACCGACCCCGCCTATTTCACAGAGGGCCACGATCAACCCGAAAGGCCACGGATGGGAACTCGGGATGCTGCCAAGATGATTGCGAGGCAACGGCAGGAGATCATCGCCAGCGAGCTTTCCCGCATTGCTGGTGATGAGTACTTGGAGGATATCATGAAGCACATGAGGCACATGGAGGTAAGACGAGGAAAGGCCGATCGTATCGGTCGCCATGCTGACAGTAGCCCAGGATGAGACTTTGCCCGACGCAAACCTCATCGACATGCAACGTGAGATTCAATGGTACATGAGACCCTACCTCATCGACTTCCTCATCGAAGCCCATGCCGCCTTCGCTCTCCTCCCCGAGACTCTCTTCCTCACCGTCAACCTCCTCGACCGGTACTGCTCTAAGCGTGTCGTCTACAAGCAACACTACCAGCTCGTTGGCTGTGCTGCCCTGTTGATCGCCGCCAAGTATGGAGACAAGAAGGACCGTGTTCCCCAGATCCACGAGCTCAACAACATGTGCTGTGGCCTGTACGACGCAGGCATGTTCACCCAGATGGAGATGCATGTCCTCAACACCCTCGAGTGGACCATTGGTCACCCCACTGTCGACTTTTTCACCCAGCTCATCGTCGCTGAGGAGCACGACAAGGTTGAGGTCGAGCACATGGCTGCCTACATCTGCGAGATCGCCCTGTACCACCGTGATTTCGTTTCGACCAAGCCTTCCATCATGGCACGCTCCTCTCTGGCCCTAGCAAGAGCAATCCTTGGCGAGCCCGAAGTCAACGACGGAGAGTGGGACCACGTCGAGAACGTCACCCTGTTGACTTTGTCTCAACATCTCCACAGCCCCTCCGTTGCCCTGGCAAGAAAGTACTCGTCACCGCATCTGTCGGGTGTCTCGAAGAAGCTGGCCTCGTTCATGGCTCACCAGGCCAACATCGCCCGCGCCCAGTCCGGCCCTCCGAGTCCGCCTTCTGACTCAACCAAACAAGCCAGCATCTACAGCACCCCGCACAAAGGCCATGGAGCCGTCCAAGGAGTCGCCGACGGCTACATGACCCCGCCGATCACTCCGGATGGCGTCGCCTACGGTGCCGTCTCCAAGGACGGTTACATCCCGCCAAGGTGCCCGGTCACCCCATCTCCTCAACCGAATACCGCGGCTTTTGTTCAGCAGCAATTTCCCGCGTTTGTCCAAAACACAACAGGTCACAACATGGCCTAAACAATCTCGAATCGAGCCCCGAGACTGGTGCATGCATCTGTCTCAAGCGGATACCCACAGCGTCCAACGCTACGATACGGGCAGTCGAAGCTTTCCCCTCATTTAACCCGTGGCAGGGCATTGAGCGTGTCCAGGAAGTGAAAAAAGGAAAAAAAGATTGCATGCGGCATCAGAATGGTTCTTTTTTTCCTCATCAGCAGTCATGGCATCGAGCGATCTGATTTTTTTGCAACAAAGTCCATTTTTCACTCAGCAGAAGTGTCCCAAAAAAAGGAATACGGATCATACCCAACCCCCGAGTTTTTTTTTTTTTTTTCTTTCAGCATTCAGCGGATTTTATTATACAACACCCGAAGAAGAGTTTTACGTTCGCGAGAAGGTTACCCCCGGAAGGGTGAAGGATTTAGAAGTGGTCTCCGTCAGCAGTCGGAGGAGAGTAGGGGACGAGAGATTCGCCACCCGACCTTCAATGATGCGAAAGGATGGTTAAGAACAAAGAAGATCAGATTGCTGAGTCTCGGGAAGAGACTCGACCAGAGGAGATTTCTCGACGGGAGCACAAAAAAAGTGAGGTGGTTCTTATTTTCACGGCACGCGTCAGGAAGACTCATCGACCCGATGAAAAGTTGCTACCCGGCTCAAGGACAGTACGACACTCGAACCACGTTGGCTGGTACCTTTCGCGACTTGGTACCACCATTCCCGAAATGTTGGCCGAGTTTGTCCTCCAACTTGAATTCCTTGGCGGCCGGATATCCCCTAATTGGCCGACAATGGATATGAGCTTTCAGGAACGGATTTGGTTCACGTTGGTTTTTTTCTGGAGAGAGGCTGGATTGTTTCTCTCATCGCAGAAGGAAGATTTCTGGATGAAATGGGACGATTGGACGACAGTAATTACGCCGTCCAGGGAACTAGCCGGGTTGAGAGACCTCTGAGGCTTCTCGTATACCCGCATTTGCACTCCCCTTATGTAAGGTAGCTGTATAAAGGCACAAAAAAAGACCAAAAATTCTCTGCACTCTACGAATCCGCTCATTCATTCCTTTCGTGACCGACGTTTGATGACTTCCGGTGTATGTACACATTGGCCTGGCCTCGTCAGGAGTAGTTCTTGCGGTGTCGCACAAGGGGGTAAAGATCGTCTCCCAAAGTCCACATGGGAAATGACGCCCGTGGTACGCGAGCATCACCCAACCAGCCCCCTTGTCCCTGCACCTGGACTTTCGGTGCTAATCATAGCTGACCGCATTAGCACCGCGCGGACCGGATAGATGAGCTGGAGGCCAACCATTCGGGGGTTTTTTTTCTTCCCCTTCTCCCCTTTTACCAAGTGGCAGCGTCTCAGCCTTCCCAGGCACCGGGACTCTTATCGCACGTCGACAATCACGAATAGTAAAACACACGCCTTTTGTTTCTGTGTTCTGGATATCAAGAGGAATTGATTTACGGCACTTGAAGTGTGCAGGCGGGCCCTTTTGTCCTCACCCCAAGGTACCTACCTCTCTCACGTCATGAGGATTGTTGGGGTGGGGGGGATGGTTGTGGAGTAAATCTATGTAGTGGGGGTAGGGGATGTGACGGGCTTGACGTGATTGGGAGAGGGGACTTTCTTTGGTCCGGGTGCTTGCTGTGGTTTGTCGGTGTAACGTCACGCGAGGACGAGGTGCTAGGGGATGAAGGAATGATTAATGGGGAATCATGCGTTAAAGAGGGGGGGGGGATATGGAGATACATACCTTGGGGGATGGATATTGGGGGATATCTGCATTCGTTCGGTTTACTGGTTTGTTTGGCCGTGGGTTCGCTGGATTTGCGCGTCTGGGAAAGACAACAGCGCCTCGGGAGTTGTCGAGGTGGTCGGTTTGGATACGTTTTTTTTTCTTTCTTCTATGCCATGCACGCTCAGTTGACAAGGGGCACGCCGTGGGGAACGACTTGGGGCCGGGAGGCGGAAGGGAAATGGAGTGCATTGAAGGCCGTTATGCGGTTATGCGGATGGACAAGGCCGGTTTTGCCGTACCGGTTGAGTGGGGGGGTGGAGGGGGGGAGGGGGAGGTTGTCGGTCTGGGGGGTCAACCCCCTTCTGCTTTTCGCGGCCATGTCTGCGGGCAGGCGATAGGTAGTCTCTCGTCGTCCTTGGTCCTTGCGCCGATGGTTGTCCGGATCCCCGGGGGGCTGGGGGGCTTGAGTTGGTTTACGAGTAAGTGAGCGGGTGAGTGAGTCCACTGGGGCATTTCTTTGCTTTGCAAGTGGATTGCGCGGTATGTAGGGCAACGGTCAACCTGGGACGTTGGCTGAACGAGATGATGGGACGGGTGTTGGCATGTGCTGTGTTGGGCTGCTGTTCGTCTGATCTTATCCACTGTGCCCTTTTTCATGCTATAGCCCTTTTTTCCCTCTGGGTTCATTCGTGAGGGAAGAGAAGCTGGCCGCTATTGGGGGAGGAAAGGGGGAAGGGGTTTGGGGATGGAATCCATTCCTGGTGTAAGTGGTGTGACACGTTTGCGGAATCGAATTTTATGACTTTTTTTTTTGGAGTGAATTCGATGGCGCACGAGATCGGCATTTTGGAGGGATAGGAAGGGAATTTGACGCGGCTTCTTGAATGAGGTTCTTTTTCTTTTGGTTAAGACGAAATGCCGTCAGGTTTTTTTTTTTTTTTTAAGCCATAAAGCAGTGTGGATTTGGCGGGACACCTTACCCGCGTGTTCCATCCTCGCATCGGAGACGCTTAAGTTTATTGCAAAGAATCTGACATGTCCCATCGTGTATGTCTCTTTTATATGTAAGGAGAAGAAGAAAACCTGAAGTCGTATTGACGGAATCGCTGAGATGAGGGTTGAGGCTGAAGCTGATATTTCCTCCTCCGCCTTGCTCTCTTGAACTCCGTAGCTTCTGTAGTTGGGCTTGGATTGGACCGGGGCTGTCTGTGCCGCAGGCAAGAGCTAGAAAGCACGAGGGAAGATTGCGAACGGAATTGTATTCGTTGAGACGAGATCCCATTTGGGGCCTTTCGGTCTCAACACCAACGCCTGCTTACTTACGAGCTTTAGACTTGGACACATGTCACGAATTGATTCGAGTCACGCTTATTTACGCAGCTTGGGTCTGTTCGCGCGTCTCGCGTGATTAACAACGAAATCACTCAGGGCAAGAGCCGGTAATCACGTACTCAAAAGCATCGCTGAGCATTGTGTAGAACAATCTTACCATGGCTTGCGTCTGGCTCTGTATCTTGGGCTGAATCGACGCGGGGCGGTGCTTATCAGGCGGGAGTAATCATTGGTCAAGATTATAGTTGATAATTTTGTTGCAAAAAAAAAAAGGAGTCCTGACAGCGACATAATTAGGGACGGGACGTGGCAGGTCTTCTGCGGAGACTGTTCTTTTTTGGTATACTATTCTCTTTGGATTCCTTCCACCGTTCAGGTGGCAAGAGCTTCACTAGAAATCATTTTCTAAAAGGATGTAGTGTCTCGTAGGATGAGCAGCATCAGACAGAAGGGGAATTACTTTTGCGGCGAATTAACCAAAAACGTGTTCGATAATATTGGCATCGAGGAGCTTCAACGTGAAAACTGAAGATGTAGCCAGTAGTGTAGAGAGTAACTTTTCGTTTGCCTCAGAAGGAGAAAGCCACCTAGGCGTCTCAATCGCAGCGAGCTGGACGGCGACGGGTTGCCATTTCTGTGGCCACGAGTACAATCTCCCGAAAATTCACAGAGCTTATCTGTCAAAGCCGATCGTTACATGTTTTCAGTTAATTGTTACTCCCGAACATGCTCATATTGTCAACAGAGAGAACAAAGCGTAGGAAAATAGGTCCGAGCACGCATAGCATGGAGTTGTGTCTCAGAAGAAGCCTTCATCGCGTCTCCTCCAGGGTTCGGAGGCATCGAAACAGTCGCAAGGAGGACAATCCCGAGTTGAGGGATGTACACCAGAAGAGAAAAGATAAACATGAAATGGTGGCATCGGTACTGACGATGGCCGAGGAAGAAATCGCGGACCAGTTCATCGCCAAAGAGGCCGATCATCAGGATATGGAATTTATAAAGAAAAAAGCATCAGTCCATGGAATAGCAGGCGATATCGTAGTTGGCATTCAATGGATGCTACCTTGTGTGCAGAATCACGAGGAGTCATCGAGATGAGATTTTTCACGTCGCCACAGCCATCTTCGTATCACAACATGCTCCATCTGGACCAGTAGAAAAACCAAGACTCCAGCGGGCAAACCACGTAGAGGATAGCACGGAAGATGCAGCTTCAACGGAACTGAAGGAATGCGGTCACGGCGAGTGTGACTGCGTGGAAGATCAACATACTATTGCCAGTCATCGACTGGTGACTTTGAAGAACGCAAACTTTGCGTTTGAGCCCAGTTCTCCTCCTGAGTGGTATCAATACCGCGCTCAGGATAGACTTCTGGTTTCAAAACGTTGGTGGAGCAGGAACAGCTTCCAAACTTTTGCCTGGAGGTTGAGCTCCAGTCATCGTCTTCTAGGGCGGCTTCTTGAGGTTAGACATGAGCTTTAAGAGGGTTCAGCTGCAACTAGGCTCATGAACAGCCGAAAGACGCGTCATGGGTCTGCCAGTCTTCACTGGGAATTTTTAAGGTCCCGTGGATGCTGCCTTGATTTGAAGAGGTGGTCATGCTGAGCCCTGGCGAGGTGTTCTCGCGTGGGCACGAAACTTGCGCGGCAAAGCGAGTAGATTCACACATACTCGACGACGTAAGAGAACGCTCCTCAATGAAGAGTTTTTCGGTTTGGGAAGCACATTGACCATGGATGCACAAATAGTCAGAAACTCAAGTGACTGGTGCCTTGAGTTAGGGCTGCAGCAGAGTCAAATCAGTAGATTCGTTTTCTGAACCCTTTTATGTTCGAGGCGGCAGACTTCTCTTAAGCTTGCGGCAGCCTCGGGATTCACCCGGATTCAAAAAGTTAGACCTCTGAGATGATGGCGCTATCGTGAGCTTTAGACGTGAAGAGAAACACAGCGAAGCCGTTGTGTGTACTACCAATTATATTTATTGAGAAGAACTACTGAGCGAAACTATAGACTGCTGAGAGGAGACCCCTCAACGGACATTCTACCAACTATTGTCGATCAGGCGGTAAGGTATTTTTGGCTAGTTAGTGGAAAGGTGCCGAGGGGCTAACTCGTTAACCCATCGATCATCGTCAGTTGCAGTGTAAACGTTCATGCTAGAGGACTGCACTATATTTCTAGTAGGGTGTGGGTATCATAATACTGCAAGTACACTCTGGAGTCTGTGTCCGTCACTGCTGTACTAAATGTTTTTGTTCGCCGCTATCCTGATTCTTTAGACTTGATTCTCATCGTTGTCTTGGTCGCCTCCACCGTCGCCGCCGATGTCGATTAAAGATTGCTCCCTAGTTTCCGACTCAGTCATCAGGCCCCGACTTGCTTCCCACATCCTGGCATCATAAGGAGTATGGTCCACTGTCCCGGGAGGGCAATCAACACCACTTCGAAAACGTTCGCAATATGGGCAACGCTGTCTTTTCTAGACGCGAACATGCTGAAGACCTTTGGGAGGTGGAATTCCACTGCTACTGGAAAGCTAATGAGGACAGAAGGGGTTGTGCGGCTTCAAAGCATAGCAGCTGGAAATGGATGTTCATGCGTTCCATTCAGGTGGTGACGTTGAAGTCGAAGAACGAAACAAACTTCAGATACCTTACCTTCAGGGAGCCGACCAATCAACGCCGGGCTCCGGATCAAGCCCGGACCCCTCGGTGCGAGGTGCGGTCAGTGAAACTCCACTTTCCCAGCGGAGACATCACCCCCACGTCTGCGCCAAACCATTTGCCCAGAGACACCGACCTATTTTTTTGCCGACGCGAAAGTTCCCCATCCCCGAGCAGATCTAACCTGCAGGATCATTTCCAACGACACTATACGAAGGCTTCACCGCCGACCCTCACCCCCTCACTCTCACCGTTTCGCCTTCCCAGCAGTCCCTGGTCAATACCGTAACGATGTCGGCGGACGACCAGCAGTTTCTGGACGTCGTAAGTAGCTATTCCCAATACTCAAAGCTCTCTGGAAGCTCGTGATCTGAGCTCTCCCGGACTGACGCCGCAACCAACCGCCAGTTGTCCTCGCTGCCCAACCATATCCGCAAATACTCGGACGACTTCGCGAACCTGATCAACCCTCACGTCGAGAAAGCCGCCGAGACCGTCAGAGAGACGCTGTCCACTACGGAATGGATTCCTGACTCCGTGCGGCCCCGGCCACCCGTCCGCCACGTCCCCATCGAGGTGATAGCCGCCGGCCGGTACGAGAGAATCTCGGATTGGGTATCAAGGAACAAGATCTTGACGGGCGCCATCGTGGCCGTGGTCGGAGTGGTGGCATACCGACATTACAAGAGCACCTTCTGCCGCAAAACACGGCGTGCGAAGCGGGCGAGGAACGGAGGTAGACTCGAAGTTGTCGTCATCGCTGGATCGCCAACGCTGCCGCTCACGAGATCTCTTTCCCTCGACTTCGAGAGGAGGGGCTTTATCGTCTACATTGTGTGCAACGCCGAGGAGGACGAGCGTATGGTGCTCAGCCTGTCGAGGCCAGACATCCTGCCTCTGACCATCGACACGACAGATGTAAGTCTCGGACGGCTGGTTTTCCGTGCCCGGTGTCGATGCTAACGATCAACAACAGCCCCCCCGAGCAGGTGCCGCTATCGACAGCTTCGCCCAATACCTCCAGTCCCCCCACTCCCCGGCACCAAAGAACAAGGCCAACTTCCTACAACTCAAATCCGTCATCCTCATCCCGTCGCTAAACTACCAAACGTCGCCCATCGCCACCATTCCGCCCTCCAGCTTTGCGGATCTCTTCAATACCCACCTTCTGCACCCCATCCTCACAATCCAGGCCTTCCTACCCCTCCTCACGACCCGCCTCAGCCCCCCAGGCGAGAAGTGGACCCCTCCCAAGGTCCTTGTCTTCACACCGTCCATCATCTCCTCCATCAACCCGCCCTTCCACGCCCCAGAGGCCACCGTCTCCTCCGCCCTGTCGGCCTTCACCGAGGTTCTGACGGCGGAGCTGCGGCCTCTTGGCATCCCCGTCACTCACGTCCAGCTCGGCACCTTTGACTTCTCTGGCTTCCAGCCCTCCAAACAAATGCACCCTTTGCAGAGAGGCCTGCTGGAGGGCGGCGCCCCGGGCCCCGACGCCGACGCCACCGAGACTCTCATGTGGCCCGACAACGCCCGCCACGCCTACGGCCGCAACTTCGTGGTGCAGAGCACCTCCGCCATCTCGGCCGGCAGGATCCGCGGGCTGAAGGGCAGCTCCCTTCGCCACCTGCACAACGCCGTCTTCGACGTCATCGACGGCTCCGTCACCAGCGGCACCGTACGCGTCGGCCTCGGCGCCGGCGTCTACGGCTTCGTGGGACGCTGGGTTCCCCGCAGTCTCGTTTCTTGGATGATGGGCATCCGTCGCGTCGACGAGCTGTCGGCGTGGCAGACCAGCTCCTACGACGGCTCCATGGACGGCAGCAGCGAGAGCGGCGAGGGACAAGACTTCGTCGCGGTTCCCGACGAGGGAGTCAGCAACGTGTGGAAACAGTCGTAGGGCGGACCTTCCTGACCATTATACTGACTGCACATACTGACTGCGCAAAGCAGTACGTAAACCCGGTAGACCATCCTCAGGAACGGTATTGGGAGAACCGCAAGCTGTCAACTACGAGACAGCTACAGACCTTGACAGTCTCAACTCACCCACGACGCTGCCGTCTGCGGCGGGATGACGCCACTCAAATCGTGGCTCCAAAGAAAAAGGATATGAATAACGACACCACTTGCAAAGGAATACAGGGATCACGACTCAGGAAAGCCATGATAGCAACACAGTATTCTAACATGGCCCAACAAAAATTGTTGTCCCTTCGATGCACATTGTAGCTTGGACTTTGCCAAGGCACGGCTCAGTTCCACCTCTGGCCCCTGCAGAACCGTGATGTTCATGATGTGTGTCAATCTCATCGTACCCCAGGCCGCCTTCAGGCCCACGTAGCAAACTTCGAAGCCTGGGATGGTTTCAAATATGAGGGAATTGCCTGTGGACATTTTCCCAAATCACGCCGCCCTCGTCCTCACACATCGCCTTTGTGCATTGTCGTTCCTACTAGGCCTCACTGTTCTTGCGGCAGCGGCTGAGCTGTCGTCACATTCACCTTCAAAACGACTCGTGTACCTTGACAGAAACCTCGGCACGAACGGAGCAAGAGCGCTGGTTGATGGGCAAGATGCGGCCGGTAGTTCGAGAGCCGGCTTCCTACCCGGTGCCCCACGAAGACCGCCTGATCCTCGGCCAACTCGCCGAGATCCGGGCCACCAAGAAGGGTCATCACAAGCTCATACACCAGGACTCTCTACGCAGTAGCCAAACAGGTTATGAAAACCAAAAGATGGCAAACACCCGTCGACATCGAAAGATGAAGTGAATACCCCTAGAAAGTTGAAAGGACCGGGGGAAAATGGAGCTGCCTCAGGAATTATGTAAGATCACCGAACTCGACCCCTCGAGCTTTGCCGAACCAGGCATCCAAATCCATCCCTTACACCATCTTCACCAGCGGCCTTGCTCAATGTTGAGAGACATGGAAGGTGAAGCTCACTATCTTCCCATTGGGGGGGAAAGGGGGGGGAGGAGGGGTCTCGTGATATGCCGGAGGTCTCGATGGGTCTGGGGATTCGTGCAACACTGTTAGCGTCCAGGGAAATAGTAGGCAGCCGCTGCAAGCCAAAGCGTGCGATAGGCAACATGCGACGACGAGGTCGATCTAGAGTGAATAGAGTGAAAACCCCAGCGCAAGGCGAGAGGAGTGCCTCCAGGACACAACTTCATGTGGAGAGTTTACTGGTTTACTTGAGATCTTCACAGTCGCAGTCGATGGTGCCGCTCCATGCCACGGGGATACAAGCACAACTTGATCATCGCAGATAGGTATGGGGTTTCGATTTACGGCAAGTCGCTTTGAGGATACCAAATCCATCCAAAACCTTTCTTATGCGTGCGCCTAGACGTGAACCTCCACATTTTCAAGTCTCGAGACTACCGAATAAGTCTATGAAGGACAACAAACTCCTCGGAATCTCGGGATTCCACAATGATGCACTGAAACCGACTTGGCTCAACCATTTATAATCAAGCATGCCTTAGATCCTCCAAAACTGTTTACCTCTGGGCACCATCGGCGCTCCCGTCTCGCTTGCCAAACCTCGCCCCGAACCCTCCGATGTCCCTCCTGAAGAACTTGCCAAAGTTCTTGAGGTTCTCGTTCATCGTAGCCGGGCCACCCGCACCCTGCCCCAGGTCCCTCGTCGCGCTCAACAGCTTCTCGCCCAGCGATGTCGCGTCGAACTTGGTCTGCAGTCCCGGAATGGCGCTGCTGGCCGACGTCAACGCGGTGCTCGCGTTGCCGATGGATCCCAGGCCGGAGCTTCCCAGACCCGTGGTCGCCATGAGCGGCGTGAGCAGAGGCGACTGCTGCACGAGCTTGTCGCTGAGGTTGCCCTCGCGGTGTATGGCGAAGAGCTCGACGAGGTGGCCCTGGTCCGCCTTGCGGACGCCCTTGAGCTCGAGGATCTTCTTGAAGTTGGTTTCGGAGCGGTCGGCGATGTGGATGAGGTAAGCCTGCACCAGGCCCTCTGGCGGCGAGGGGCGGACTTGGAGTGTCTTCAGCAAGGGATCGATGCGGTTGACTGTCTGGTTCACCCGCTTGACGTATCCTGCGGGTGGTACGTGTGGTGCGGAGTCCTTGTGGTGGTACGACAGGAGATTCTCGAAAGCTTTGGTAAAGACGTACTTGTCGAGCAACATCTTGAGAGCGGTCAGCAATCGCAAACGATTAAGCAATGTGGAAGCCTCCTTACCTGTTCAGCGCCAACCTCGGAGACCGGCCGGCATTGCACGATGTTGCTGATGTAGGCAGTAACGAGGTGGTCAACGAGGTTGTCGCAAAACGCCCTTGCGTAATGCCCCTTTTCCACGACGACCAGGATTTCCTCGGTTTTGCCATTCACGGTCGATAACAGCTCACCAACATACGAGCTCTGGTCGCCCACGCTCTCCATGGTACTCCAGCCCGTGTTTCTCATCTCGCGCCATGCACCCTCGCACGCGATCTCGACGTTGCGAACCAACGTCAAGACGGCAGCGCTAGCCACACCTAAGAAAGCATCCGCCTGGGATGAGAAGTCCACCTTCTCAGAAAGGTTGTTGTCGATACGCTTCTTGATGCTTTCTTCAAGCTGGGTAGTGTTGGTGGACCAGAAGTCCGCAGTGTTCAACACTAGAATGACGTCTTGTATTGGTGGACCTTGTGGACCAGCCCTCTGGAGGATGTGGAGAAGGACTTGCTGCGCGTACTCGTCCAAGTACTTTGCCAAAGTCTTGGATAGATCCAAAAGTCTGTCGCTAGTGGAGAGTTTGGCGCATTGCGAGAGCGTGAGTTTATAGAAATGGAACAGCTCAATCGCGGAGGTCATGACGGACTGCCGTGAGAATTCATCGTCCTCGGGGAGCAAAGGCTGTGTGCGATACTTTGGTATCATCACAGCAAGCTGTTTGTCTTGCGATTCCACCCACAAGCTCAAGTACGGCTCGAAGGCGGTAGAGATGGAGCCGTGGAAGTTGGATGCCCTGTCATCGGCTGAGCTCAACGTATCTATGCTGGCGCGCGGATCGCCTGCAAATCGCTTCTCCAACCCCTGCTCGAAGTCCAGAGTCTCCTGGAGGCAGCTCAGCAGAAGGTTGACGTCAATCTTTTGCCCGTCTGTCCTCCGCATGCTCCTCTCCAGAATGCCTTTGAAGTCATCCCTTGTGCCGTCACAGAAGGCCATGGCCAGCATCTCGTTTGCCCTCCAGTGCGGAGGGAAAATGACGGCATGTTTCTCCTCGTGGGTTTTGAGCATTCGCTTGAACCAAGCATACCTCCGGCCAATGTTGTCGAGATTTCCGGCTTCGTCGTTGCCCCTGAATACCTGACGATACTCCCGCAGTTCCGTGTTGACATACCAGTTCATCAATCGTGTCCGCGCCATATCACCCAACGCGTCCATGACCAGGCAAGCCTCGACAAGAGTACCCCTCCGTTGGGCGACTTCTCCCTTGGCGAAGGCGATCTCGAAGTCTTCGCAGACCTGCTCCAAAAGTTCCCGCTGCAGATCCGAGACGCCCCTGCTGAGCGTGGCGATCTGCTCAATACTCCTGTAGCTGTTGAAGTGCTTCATAAGCTGTAGCACGGCTTGCAGGAGACTTGCGCATTCCCTGTATTGTCTCGTCTTGGCTAGGCCCCTCAGTTGTTCGTATGCGGTCGTCAACATCTGAAGACGCTTCAGAGCCGTCATGCTCAGCGTCAGATTGCGCTTCGTGCCATCGAGTCGCTTGATGTCGGCCGTCATCGAAGTAATGTTCTGTTCGGTCTGGATTGCTCGCGATCGCACCGTCTCGATCTTGCGGAAGAGCTGCGCTAGCTCGGCTTGGGCGGACTGCATGCGCTCTAGACTGGAGTCTGGCCCGTAGGCTTGAGCGACTTCGAGCTCGGAAATTTCGACCGCGAGATCATTTTTGTGAGAGTTCAGGGTTTCAGACACGCGGCTAATCGAGGTGACGGTGGAGGGGTCGGCGAAGAGGTGGTTTAGGTGGTCGATGGGATTGTAATTAGCTGCCCGTCGTGTCAGATGGAGCTTTGGCAGCGTGTCAATTGGGGATAGTTACCCGCGTCTAGAGATGTTTTGTCGGCAATTGATGCCCCGTTCATGGTGCCGAACTTTGAGGGTTGACTGAGCGCGCTTGCACTGTATCCTCGTATTCGAAGACGATCGGAATGCTGCAGCTGTCAGAGACCCCGGAGCTGGTTTGGGAGCTCCGTGTCGAGATATCGTCACGTGTCAGTACGTGGTACAGGGGTCTTGCGACAAGATCCACCCGACCAATCAGCACCAGTTCCGAAAGCCTTATCAAGCTTCTCGAAGCCGGCTCTGGTGATCGTCCCACCTCGAAAAAGTCTGGGGAAGTTGATTTCTTCCGATATCAACTTAACTATGGACGTCATTTGGTCAAGCCCCTGCTTCATCTTCGCGTAGAACGCCCATCTTCACAAGACACAGGGTATCACAACAAGACTGGAGAAAGTGTGGTAAATGTTCTTCGACTAGATACCAACCGGGGATTCTGAGATTCCCCGACTCAGAGATGGCCGCATCTCACAGTATACCGCGTTTGGTAGTTGTGCCTGAGCATATTTGAGTTTTTCCTCAGTCTCCCAAAATTTCCGAAAATATTCATTCCCTTTATGACGATCGAAGAATCTTTGAATTTGAGACTGATCGGACCTCCCAATGATAATTGCTGCCCTTCGTCGGACGTCTTTGTCGATGGGGAATTCGTCTAGGTAACTGTATTTACCCGCGTCTAAGCAACGTCGTCAAGCTGGTCACTATCGCCGTCCAAACCCAGGAATTCTCTTTAAATAAAGCGCTCATATCGGCGACGAGGATCCTACATTCTTGTTAAGACTTACTTGCATTCACTTTAACGAATGGACTACTGTCTTGCGACAGAGAGGTTGCCCCTTTAATTCCAAGAAAGGGCACGGGGACTGTTTCAAGTCACCGAGCTCACTATGCTCATTATACAGGACTTGCCTACAAAGCCACTCTGCTATCGCTCACGCTTTCCAGCCTCTACGTCTCTTATCTTCCACATCAATAGGCAGACACCAATATGCTAGTTGGCCACTTGTGTATCATATTCAACCGTGATTTGCTTATTTACGAACCTACTTACTCACCAGGACAAGGACGTCAAAATCCATGACGCCCAGCAACACGAATCGCAACACCATTCCATCCACAGCTTGCCTTAGTCAGTAATCACTTCCATCAGATAACTCGCGTCTCTCATCATCTGCCAAGTCATCCGGACTCGGGAACAACTTCTCTGCTCCTCCATCCAAAACACTGGCCTAAGGCAATCGCTGCGTTAGTCAAACCCTCTCTGAGAATTCTAGACCTGTCAGTCCGACCAACCACACGGCTGCCAATATCGGACGGCAAACGTCTGGACACCCTCAAAGCCTCCGACCCGACTCTGCCAGCATCAACCCGAAATACTGCCGACCACGGAGCCCAGGGACGACCTCCACCGGCCGTCAGCAGGTTAGGTGTCGCCCGACTTATATCGCACGATGCCGTCTAGTCAGATCTAGACCATTCTACTTTTCGGGAACCCGTTTTGCTCACCACGGTCCTTGTCCCAGAAAGAAGGCATACGATACTCGTCACGTAAACGATATACCGATGACTCGGAGCCAGCCTCCGAACAGAAAGGGAAACAACGAGCCCTCACGGCCGGCTCAGATAACGTCATCTACAACGTCTTCCTTTCCTTTCCGCCCCCACCCCCCTAGTGACCTCCGGTCCCTCACCTGGGCGAAGCGAAGCAAGCAACCGCGGCGTCCCTCCAGATCCTCATCTTCACATCCAACATGTGGGCCTTAACAAACCACCATTAACATGCGCCCCGCTCACCAACTCGCATTCTTCCCGACTCAATTCTTCAACACGCAAATTCCTGCGCAGACGCCCCTTCCATGCCCGTTCCCTGCCCGTCACCCACTCCACCCATCGCGCCCATCGCACACATCTGACGTACGTACGTAAACACGTCCTAATAAGCATTTGCTTCCCTAAGATTCTTCAGCAAATCATACGTACCGCCGGTCCCCGTCTTGTCAAATGTTTTCTCGATCAACCTATCAGTCCGATAACCGAGTCATGTCAAAATCCCAATCTGGCCCCTCCACTTTACCGCCCCCCTCTCTTCTTCCCTCGCAACTCTTCTTTCACAGCCCGGGATCTACACTCCGTAAGTAACCCTCTTGCTCCCTCCTCCACACCATTCGCTCTCTTCGGCCGCCGGCCGACGGCGTCGCTACCAACTTCCAAATCCAAGACCGTCCTCGCTTTCCATCCGGCACGTCGTAACGCTAGGAGCGCAAGAGCCAACGCCGCCGCCGCCTCAAGAATGGGGGTAACCCGAATGCATCGCTGCCATACATCGGCCCGCCTGCCACGTGGATCGACCGAGGCCCGCCCTCGCGACGACGAACGGCGAACCCGAGTCAGTCCAGTGCGTTTCTCCGGCTTGCGTGCTAAACGCGTTAGTCTCGATAATCCACCTCGATCCTCCTCACATCGGGCAGCGTCGAGATTTGGAAAGCACGATGGGGAGGAAATGGTGCTGGTTCTATATTGGGCCTTAAACCGCCGGCTTTTTTCTCCTTAAAAACCACCCCTGCTTCCAGAGGGCGGGCGGCCGCTAATCAACGTGTCGTATGAGATAATGGCCAAACGGCGATGAAAAAGTAGCTTGCTCTCTGGAACCACCAACACCACAACGACCCCAGAGTCCAAGCGTCCCGATGCACAACACATTACCGCTTCAAGAATCACCGACATCATTCCCAAGAGACTCAGTCAGGAATCATACACACACCGCAGGGGAGAAGAAAAATCGCCCCATCTCACCTCATCTCACCTCAGAACCGGACACCTTTCTCACCGACAACTCCAATCTCCCCCCCCTTCACTCCCGTCTCGTGACAGTCTCCCACGTGCGCCGTACACCCTCTCGTCCATCTATCTAGCTTTCGAGCCATCACATCACACCCATTCAGAGTACCCCAGTAGGGAAAAGAAGGAAACGCCATGCGTGTCACCACCTCTTCGAATCGTGTGCAGATGCATTAGCATAACAACAATGTCGTGCAAACTCACCGACAAAATGTGACCCAACCACTAGATAGTTAAACAATCAAACTCCCTCAACGTTACACGCCCCCATCCCCCTCCCCTTCAGACTGCGACCACTCTATTTCGTCTCGCCCGATCGACAATCCTAGCCCATGTTCCCCCCCTCCCACGGTACGCCCTTTCAATCCGGCTTGTCATAAGCAAGACGCTCATAGTAAAGTATTCGCTTGTCTCTCGGAATTCATGGATTCAAACACGAGCTTTGCAAAGATGAGGCTGTCTCTACACCCCTCCCCCCAAAAGCAAAGCAAAGCAAACGAAATCGGTTCAAGCCCAGGCACAAGCACATCCCGGCATGCAAAATCATGACTCCAACCAAAAAGGTTCCGTCATCGATAGTCATTCAATTCTTTGGAAAAAAAAAATTCACATCCCGTTTCCAAACACACCCCCTTCCGCCCTCCCTACCTCCCCGTCTGACCAACAGAACGTGATGACTTCCGGACCCTGGTGATCCAACATTCTGGTCGTCATTGTCCGTCGTCGACTGCTCTTTTTGTGATGCGTCTCCGACCATTCCTGATCGAGACAGACCCCGATACGGAATTAGCATGCGGCGGCCACTCAGATCGCAAAGTGGCCCCCATTGCGGAAGTGTTGGGGCCAGAAATCAAGGCAGGACCAGAACGATCTGCGTAGCACGGCAGGACAATAGTGCACCACTAATTACCTAGCACGTCCAAAACAAAGCCTGGAGATGATGGGATCGCATGCCAAATCCGTCAGCTTACAGCCCACACCCGCGCGTTCGATTGGTCAGAAACTAGAACAATGTAGAACAATGAAAGCCCCCTTCCCCGAAATGAATCACCCGCCGGAAGCCCGATACCGTACCGCACCCGTATATCGGAGCTTGCTCCGATACCCACTCCGATTCCAAAGGACCGCGCCCCCCCCCCCTTCCTCCCTCCCTCCACCACTTCTGCCCCGCGGGATCTGCGTGAGCTGCCTCACTGATGTTCTCAGCACTTGTCGCTACTCCGCACCTCCACTTACCCCCTCGTCCAGCGCACAAGTATCTCACAATGGATGGATGGGTGGCAGAAATTCTGTCTCTCGGCCCCCAAAGGAACCTCGACCGTCATATCCCATCGACTGCCCATCAACGCCAGTTTATACATATATGCGGAGTAATCCAGTGCATTGTCTCTGAGGAAACTTTAACCCAACAAAAAAAAAATTATGAAGCGGTAGATTTGGGGTGAAACTGGGTGGTTTCATGGGAATATCTTCTGGCCGTTGGTGGGCAGTCGATGGGAAAGGAATGAATTCATGTCGGCGCCTGTGACGCCCCTAGTAGATTAGATACATGGAAAACATGCCTTAGCCCAATCCTGAAGCTTATCCGTTTTCTACAATGTGAGTCATAATCAAGACAATTGTTCCAAGAGTTAAAAAAAGCAGCCCAATGATGCCATGCGAAATCATCTACACCGCCCCTTGTCCATCTCGTGTCCATGCGGGATATCATCAGCTATCCGAATTTTAGGTATACTCTCCTGGCCCCTCCGAGAAAGTCTTAGTCGTACCGCCGTGAAAATGCTGGGGGGAATCAAGTCGTGAAGATAAATGCAAAATTACCCAAAAAGTGAACGCCAAGGTCTTTCAAGATGCTGCTGATCCCTCTGTACGCCTCGCAAATGCAGGTTCGTCCGTTTCTGAGCTTCGGCCCGGCAGGCCGAGGTTCGCCGATGCACATATCGGCAGAGTCTGTTGCTGTGTGATGAAAGTCGTGGGCGCATCCAGGATGGATCGCTCCAAAAAGACACTAATCAGGAGCTATGCAGCGCCCTGAAACCTGTCGCGATGAGACTGCGGGAGCTGTCCTTGGCATCCAATGGTCCGCTCCAGTAGAAGAGTCCCTGTCAGTGCTATCAGCATTTGCATATCGCGAGCATCAGATTTGTACCTACTCCCAAACTCTTCTGCTTGCAAAATGCCGCCTTCATCTTTACCGTGTCGGGATTGTCGTACGTCACAAAACCGCCGTCGGCGCCCAGACACTGAGCTGCGATGTGCTTCTTATCCACAACCTCCTTTGTCCCACGACGAGGGAGCTGGTTGTAGTCGAATGTGCCGTTATCACCGCCAACTCCCTTGAATTTCTGCCCTGGTCCAGCTGCGTGCAGAAAGCTGCGCCCGTACAGAGGAATGCCGAGAAGGATCTTCTGCGAGGGAAATCCTTGAGAAACCAAGTACTGCACTCCCGAGGCTCCCGAAGTCTCGTCCTTGGTCATCGCGTAGAGTTGGGCGTGGTGACCACTTCTATGCGTCCAAGACCCGGCAAAGTCGTAAGCCATCAGGTTGATGAAGTCGAGGTAGTCGGTTGCCCTTCTCAAGTCGATGTACTGAAGAACGGCCCTGCCTGCCGGCAAAGCGGCGGTGAGGAGGTAATGACTTTCTGGCATATAAAGGCGGACTGCTGCGATCAGAGCGAGGAAGTGATGACCCTGCTGTGAGTCACAAGGATACTCCCAGACGACTAGTTGAGAGCTGTGAGCTGCGTTTCACGATTGCAGCAGTGGGCAAACTTACTATCGATGCCATCCAAGCCAGATGCATCCACCAAACCTCTTGCAGACCGGGCGAAGTTGTCTCTGTACAACGTATTCGCAGCCACCGAAGGAAAAATGGTAGCGGAATTGCCGCCGCCAATGGACAAGACAACCTGCAAGTGCGGATGTTTCTGCTTAAGGTGCATGAGAGACCCTAGGCCGCCTTGGACGCCGTCGACTGGTGCGCGGGCATCGGCCCACTCATCGCTGAGCTAGACAGTCTTCTGGTCAGTCCGGCAAATGTGATGTGAATATCTTGAGACTTACAAAAACACCACCATCCGGCGCAACGTTCGCAAAAGCATAGTATACATGGTTGATACATCCGTAGTTCATTGCGGCAGGTGTATCGCCTTGGTATATCCTCTCGTTGGGGAAGTACACAGCGTTGGTGTACATGACATTGGAAATACTAGTCGTTCTGCGCGACTTGCGCGACGACGATGTAGAGCTCATCCTGACTCTGGTTGCCATCAGGCACGCGATAGTGGACAGGCTTGAAAGCTGAGATGAGAAAGAAGCAACTCAGAGACCCAGAGTGAGGCGATGATGTTAAGGACAGTATATGAAGGGAAGAACTTGGACCCAAAGCTGCATGTTCGAGCGATGAGCTGGTCGATCAGGCAGAAAGCGCGAACTTCTGTGGCCCCAAACAGCATGGAGACTGTCCTATATATTTAGTTAGATACCGCACCATTGGAGAGACGAGAAGATGCGACGGTGAGCGACCGTGGACAGGGTAGCATAGACTTAAGGTCTTGCTCAAGGCGGTGGAGACGACGGGTATCAAATTACAAGAGGGCCCAGGATATCAAAGATGCCATGATGCATGACATAATTGGGATGGGGGTGGAAGGACGGATGGATCATGGGGGGTGCGGCACCGGAAGATGTGGTTGTGGTTGTAGTTGCGCTTGCAGGGGTAAGAGGGATTGTATTGAGACTTTTTGTTAGGTCATATATGAGAGATCTGGAGCATAGGAGAAGACTTGGGAAGAATAGAAGTCGTAGGACGAGCAACCAAGCTGTTATGATGCCTGTGCTACGCGGCCGGCGTGTCCCAGAGACAGCCGTAAACACAGACATAACCATGGAGCGGAAGTGCGAACGCGGGAGAAGGAGCGCGACGAAATTGCAAGGCATCGTGGTCGGGCTTGCTCGCCTTGTTGGCCTGGCGCCGTTGCTGAATTAGCCCGCCCGTCCTGGCTCTCTTTGCCGTGAACTAGTCCGGCGCGAGTCTGTTCCCATAACTTCTCTGTTTGATCCCGGCCGTCGGTCACGACCGCCGACCCTTGGCGGCAGTTGACGATCAGGGTTGCAGGGAGCAGGCATGATCGATCCCTGCTCGCCGCACCGCTACTCTTGCTCCTTCTCCTCATTTGTTCATCCACCTTTTCCCTGCATCATCCAGCTGGTTTCTCCACGTTCGGCCGTGGATGCAGGTCTTAGCACTGGGTAAGTAGGGAGCAGGCTTCTCTGCCCTTGTCGCTGGCCATGCTTGTGTCTGCGTGCGCGTGTGCGCGTAGCTACTCGAGACGTGGACAAAGTGATCACCAGCCGCAATCCGAGTCTTTTCCCAATCGACCAATGCAAAGATAGCCATTGGACCCGCAGCTGCGAGAGACAGAATATCCTGGACGACGCGCTTGTTCTGCACTGCAGCAGACTCAGGAAGTACATTGCTTACTGACATCAGACGCCGAACGAAGACCAGCATGCGAAAGGGATGTTTTTCCCGAGGCCATCAAGGCGGCCTTCAATTAAGACATGCGTCCAGAGTTGGCTTGCCTGCAGCGGCATGGCCAGAGGAGTCGGACCGTCCTGCCGGATATTCCACAAACGAGGCGGATAGCGACACTCTTCCCGTATCGCGACAGTCTGAGGATGAAATGAGCAGGTGAATTACTAGTAGGATCGAGTTCGAGACACGTTTCCCCATAAGGCTCGGGATGCAACATAATCAGCCACGGGGCGGTTGTGGGAAATGACGAACACAGAAATGCGCTTGTGGCTTAGGGCTGTTCGCATGTTGGTTCTCTTGTCGAGGCGAAACGCAAATTACCAGGTCGGAAAAAGAACTGCAGGAGCGAGAATGTGTACCGGGGCCGTTGGTTCGAAGTCGTCCACGGCTTACACTAGGCGTCGTGGGAAAAGAAAGCGTGCCTGAAGAACCCACGTGTCTTCACTGGGCTAAGATGAGTCGACGACAGGTAGTCAGATCGGAAAGCAGGAGTTCTGCACTTGCTTGCGGAAACTCTAAAGCAATCTTCTTGTCTTCGTTGGCGCGTGTGAGACATGCGACCGTTGTTGGTCGCGTTGTCGTTCCGCCTGCATTCCCAACGTCGTGGGACCTGTTGTCAGTTGAGCAAGCGGCTATAGTCTGTTGCTGATGAGTTTGAGTTGAGAATTACAGACAGTGTTCATCACAGTGACGCGCAAATTGTGGATCGATAGGCGAGGTTGATATGCGCTGAGACCCTCGGGCGGCACGGCGGTATCTGGTGTTCTGAAATGGGTAGATCCCAGCTGATGCGCTGGGAAACCGGGGGGAGCTAATGAATCACACACGGACACGCATGGAGAAGGGTCTCCAGGCGGTGAAGTCGAAGGCAAATCAAGCCAGGCTGGGCAAAGAATATCTAGCGAGTCCGACCAAGGTATCCGTCCACTGTCGAAATATGGTCTTGGGAGACGGCCGTGTCAGTCGCGGAGTTGACCAGTCGTATAGCTATGCGACTCAGTGACAGGGACATGTCTGGTGGACAGACTTGTAGCGGCAGCTTGGCTGCGTAGTCTGTCTCCACTGAAGCGATGGAAACAGCCGACAGACAGTGAGGGTCGAGTGGAGGAGGGTATGGGTGCAAGCGATGCATGCCACGCTGGCAGCACATCGTTGTACAGAAAGCAGCCCCGAGGTTTGGAAAATCCGACGATTTGGGAGCATGAGGTCATTAAGCGACGGTTGCCGAGTTGGGTGTCGATGAATAGCCATGGCTCTGCGTGGCGTGACCGCCTCGGCGCATTGTAGCGTTGTTTGCTCATTGTCGCTGGGGAGGCTGAGTTATTCTCGTAAATGAGCGGCGGCATGTTCGTCTTAATGTGCTGCGAGTGGCCATCAAGACATGGTCGTGATTCTGTCGTCTCGCCGTCTTGGTCGCATCGGCCCACGGGAAGAAGAGAAGATCCATGGGTGTTCCATACTTAGTACGGCAGGTCGATCAACGATGTTGAGCTAACTGCTCGAGTTGTGATACGCGATGTGGTTCCGTGGGCTGTCCGTGGACATCCATCTCTTCCCGCATGCCCGCGTTGCACCCTGTCAACTCTGTCTGTACGTACGAAGATATGCGGGCATGCTCCGTATGTAAGTAACTCGCAGTAGGCGAATGCCATGATTGGACACAGGCGGCAAGCTTGTTGAAAGAACCCCGGCAAACTCTAGTCAGGGTCGATACGCATGGCATGGGATGCTGCTGACTCCTCTTATGTCCGCATCGGAGCAAATAATGCGACGAGATGAACGACGGCTGCGATGATTGAAAATAGAAGTGGCTTGTATGGCTTCGGTTTTGACGCGAACCTATCGTTGGTAGTTCAGCCGTCGGAAGTGATGGAAACGTGGCAGAAACACGCTAGAACAGCCACGACGCGCGAGGCGAGGAGGAAACGAGCCAGTTGAAGGGAGCTTGGCAGGAGACCAGAACTCGTCAGGTTGCCGTGCCGGCGATGATCATAGAAAATGGAGAAGAGAGAAAAAAAGACTCGTCGTATTAGTGACTTGGTGAAGCAAACAACGACCGGCCGAGAAATGCGGGGTCATTTGTTTTCGTTCCCTCTGGTTTTCAATGAGCCCTGGTCCCAATTGATGGAGGGAGGGGGTGGGCATCCAGTCGAGTACCGATACCTTAGCTCAAGTCGGGTTGAGGAAGGAAATATCGGACACCGTATGAACGAGAGGAAGATGACGACTGGAAGAGACCGAGACCAACCCCCGCCTAAAGTGGCTTCCGTCGTAGTGCGTTCGGAAAGCAGTTGTGGATTGAAGAGGCCGAAGGCAGCCCCGGATGCAACAGAAGGGAGAAAGAAAAGAAAAAGAACAGGAAGCGGCATGTCATTCTGCATCCTCGGCGAAGCTAGAGCTAAGGAACCCTGAGGTGGGTTGTGGAAAGTGGAAGTCACCACCAAAAGAACGTGGGTCCTTCCTGCCCGAGCAATTGACCAGGTGCTTTCTGCATGTTTACTGAGGGTAAGGTATCCATGTTCACACCCAAAACAGGTAAGGTAGGGTAAGGCACCTTAGGGTGAGGAAGGAGGAATCAAATTACCTACAGGGAGGAGAAAAGGAAAAACAAAATAGGAAAGAAAGAGGGCATCTGAGGCAAGGACAGTCGGGGTAATCGTGGCACCTTCCTGAGCCCAACGGGTCGATTATGGTTGCAGCTGGAAAGTGCGTCTGAACTGTGAAAGGTAAGGTAAGAGAAGAGAACTGAACTAGTTAATCAACACAATTAATCTGCAACTCGACGCCTTTGAAACCCAACATCAATGGCAACTGAGACTTGACCTACTTGCCCCCAAAGGTCCGGCCGAAGAACGGGAGGGGTCGTTCAGGGACTCCCCGCGGCGAACCCTTCCGACCCGTGCGTGGTAGGATGCTCCCTTGGCGAGGATAGGCCCTGTTCTCACAGACCAACCGGGCAAAGTCAAAGTTTCCTCTTCCTGGAATTCACTCTGCAATCAGAGCATAGGATCACACTTTGACTTGGCGCAATTCTGAGCCATCTTGAGAATGTACTAACCTGATAAGATATGGATGCCTCTTCTAGCATATAAGAGTCGTTCAATCCACTCATTTCAGTCCTAATGTCTGTAGGGACCACACAGGATATCCCCCATCTCACAAGCTCCTCTTCCTTTACACTTGTTTCGTTGTGGCAAGTCATGGCCACCAAGGCCACTCGCGTGCTCTGTTTGGTTTTTGGTAGAAGGAATGAACTTGTTTGCCGTTTTTCTGAAAGAAGACACCTTCAACCGCGGTTGGCACTCCAGAGCGGAGTAAATCCCTGTCTTCACTTCGTTATCCTACCAATCTAGTGTCTCCAAAGTTCCAACAGCTAGCCGTTAGCCAATGAGTGCCAGTGTTAGCTGAAGAGCAGCCTGATATTACTGCAAGCTGCAACTCCTCACGCATCTAGATGGGCCCATATGAAGCACATGGAACCAACAGAGGACACGTTCTGTTCCGTGGGATACCACCGAGGCTGCCACTCTTCCGAGATCTCGTTTTCCTCTTTCCCAAAGTCTACCTGAATGCGATCAATCAATCGAACCCGTGCGGCCCAATCCCCAACCCAGCGTCGCCAAAAAGCTCGAAAGTTGCGCCTACTGCTGTCCGCTATCCACTGCAATATCGCAGCGACCATTCATTGTGACCTGGTTGCTTCAATCAACGGTCTGGAGGCACTAGATAGCAAGCGGGTTCCCCGAGCTTACATCTCACCGAATAACTTATAGAGACACTCATGCACCCTGACGGCACTTTCGAACATGTCAGCCACGAACAACCAACAGCCGCCCGACGATCGACTTGCACCCGAAGCCATTGAAGCCGCAGAGGGACCGGTGGATGATAGTGAATTTGACCCTGTTGAGTGGGACTCTCAGTCAGCAAGTTCGGCGTCGCTCACTTCCAGCATTCATGAACACGAGTATGAAAACGGACGCCGTTACCACAGCTATCGTCATGGGAGATATGCCCTGCCAAACGATGAGGCGGAACAGAGTCGAGAAGATATGAAGCATACTTTGATGCTTGAACTAACCGTGAGTACCGAGTCCAGATTGCACAACCAGGTTGCACGACCAGGTGGCGCGTGTTGAGCTCACCAGAAGAGACAGGACGGCAAGCTATTTTATGCCCCAATCGGGGACGAGCCACAGAAAATTATAGACCTTGGTACAGGCACTGGTGAGTCTCCATTACAATGCTGGAATTGGTTCTGTTGCTAATCCCTTTGTGATAGGCATATGGGCAATCGACGGTCGGTCGAATCCTCTCACGTACGGTAACCATTGCACATAAGAAGTGCTAACTGTAACACAGTCGCCGACGACTTTCCGAGTGCATCCGTCATCGGTATCGATTTATCCCCAATTCAGCCCACCTGGATACCCCCCAACGTCAAGTTTCTTGTTGACGACGCCGAGGATGACTGGCTCCACGGCAGCGGCTTTGATTTTGTTCACGCACGATCTCTGGCCATTATGATCAGACAGCTTGACAAGGTGCTGGTACAGGCCTACGAGTTAGTTTATCCACCGAACAATAGCTACGTCCCGCTGACCGACGTCTTAGAAACTTGAAGCCCGGAGGGTGGATTGAGTTCCAGGAGCTTCACGGTCAGATCCATTGTGACGATGAGACCATGCCAGAAGACGATAAGCTCAAGGAATTCTACGAGCTTGTCGTCGAAGCCTTTGGCAAGTTAGGGGTGAACATGCACAATGCTCGCGACTTGGGACCTCACCTTGAGGCCGCCGGTTTCAAGAACATCCAATGCACGGTGAAGAAGGTCCCAATCGGCACCTGGCCAAAGGATGAAATCCAGCGGCTCATCGGCTTCTATTCCAAGAAGACCATTGCCGGGGTCGCTCCGGCATTCGCTGGGAAGCCGTTTAATGCGATGGGGATATCCAGAATAGAATCTGAGGTTTGGTGTGCCACGGTGAGAAAGGAATTGGAAGACAACAGCAAGCACCGTTACTACAACATGTTCTTCTGGTACGCTCAGAAGCCGGAAAACGCGCCTGAGCATGACGAGGGTGGAGCCTAAGTTCTGTTCATGTTTTACAACACAGGGATCACTCAGACGGTTCTTCTGCCGCATGGACCAGTGATACCAATTTGAACTCTACGGCGGTGAGTGGTTGCAGAACTTCAAGCTGTATAGAACGTTTCTGAAACATAAATCCCGAAAATGAACTTCGCCAGATGGTACCCTGGTGGACCCAGTCAACCGAGTAAGGAGCCGCTTGCTCAGGTTCTGCTAAGATTTCTCGATTACTGTAACGGAATATTGAGTTATCCAGCCTGAAACTGCAGATTAAGACGATGGTGAGAGTGCCCGCCCCGCTAAAAGGTAACCTGGGCATCTCCAGCACCTCAAGATGACTAATGGTGCACCCGTGCAATTGACCAAAGCTTCCACACGGGTCAAAGCACTGAGCCAATCCACGCCTCAACTCAACCTTCGCATCGCGACCAGCTTTTCCTACCAAAGTGCTGCGCAGTAGATGCGCGTAACCCGAATGACAGATCTCATTGATCTTGGAATACCGTAGAAAGCCTGCGTCATCAACCCACGCGGCACACCCACCTCGCAGAGGTAGGCGACACCTCGCGACATCAACAAACGAAGCGCTCACATTCCGTCCTCAAAGAGCTCGACGAAACCAAAAAAAGAAAACCCCGATCACGAGCTCTCCGGAGCACCAAGCATCAAGAATGGCAGCCGTCGCGCCCCGTCCCGAGACGAACCAAATCCTCAACCACGCGCCACAGGCGACGTCCTTCTCCTTCACACCCTTCCTCCGCCAAACCTACCGCCACGAGCTCTCCTCCGACCGCCCCCAATGCAAACCCTTCCTCGCGGGCCACTGCCCCCTCGGCGCCTCCTGCCCCGACCGCCACGCCTCCTCGACCTCCTCGAACCCCTCCGGCGGGCCGTCGCTGGTCTGCAAGCATTGGCTCCGCGGGCTCTGCAAGAAGGGCGAGAGCTGCGAGTTCCTCCACGAGTACAACCTCCGCAAGATGCCCGAGTGCAACTTCTTCATGCGCAACGGCTACTGCTCCAACGGGGAGGAGTGCCTGTACCTGCACATCGACCCGCAGTCGAAGCTGCCGCCGTGCCCGCACTACGACAAGGGGTTCTGTCCGCTGGGTCCGCGCTGCAGCAAGAAGCACGTGCGGAGGAAGCTCTGCGTGTACTACGTGGTGGGGTTCTGTCCGGAGGGACCTACGTGCAAGTTCGGCGCGCACCCGCGGTGGAGGACGGACCTGGAGAAGCCGAGTGCCAAGGTCGAGGGCGAGGACGAGGCCAAGAGGGACGGGGAGCGGGAGGAAGGGGAGATGATGCCGTACAGGGAGAGGATGAGAGATATGCATGACGACAGGGGACACGGGGATCACAGACGCGGACGTGGTGGCAAGTGGCGCGAGCGTGGTAACAGGAGGTTCCGTGGACGTGGTGGTCATTAAGAACAACAGCGGAAGGGCTGGCGAGGCAGCGCGTAAGGCATCGGAGTAATGTTGGGGTCAATGGCGTTTGGGGAGTGGTGGTGGTTTGTACTATAGAAATTCGGCCAGGGCATTGAGTGCCTATGCAGTCGGCTTGTTCATATCGAGCCTGAAGATACCAAAAGTTCATGGATCCAATTGGAGCCCTTTGCATGGTACCAGCGGACGTCGAAATGTGGATCGAAACGGATTTGTCCTGAAGCCCAAAAATTGTTTGAGGGTATTAACAAGATTGCCAAAAGCAATGCGAAGACTGCACTACTCTCGCACTAGTTTAGGCGAATTCCCAGTTTGAACAGGTCACTCGAATATGACCTTTGAGTCCGATGCACCAACAATACACTTCTATCAATCTAAGCAAAAGACTAGAGCACTCAAGGACCTGCCGATGCAAGCAGTTTGACTCGCTTGCGAGGCACAGGCGCAACCCGCAAGCCCCGTCAACCGGCCTGACGCTTAATGAGCTAGTTATTGCATATCTCCGGCATGGCCTTCTGGCGCAATGGTAGCGCGTCAGCTTCCGGTCTTTGTTTTCCAGCTTGCTGAAGGCTGTCGGTTCGAATCCGGCGAGGGTCGCCAACTTTTTCTTTTGCCTCTTATGATACTTTCAACTACTAGTGACTTATGTATCCTGCCTGTTCCTATTATTACTATAATGTATTTTTTATATGAAAAACACCTTGATCATTGAATGAGTCTCGCAAGGCTGAAGACCACCAAATAACGTGCGTCCAATAATTATCTTAGAACGTTTGTGTTTGCACGTCCTGCTACCTGTATCTATCTGCCCAGTCGTTCCGCAATACCAGACATCTCAGGTCCAGACCAAACAAAGCCCTACCTAATTCACAGCATAGGCGCACTCACAGGCTCGTCATGCAATGTATCCATCCAATCACAGCATCAATTGATGCCTCTAAGAGCGACCTAACAACATAGCAGAGAGTGTGCATTGCACTTAAGCTGTTTAAGCCCACGTGAGTTTCCAGCCTGAGCTCCAGGCACCCTTCGCCGTCAGTGTCTGCAAGCCGTGGATCTTGAGGGCACGAGAAGCCGTGTCCAAAGTCCATTTCACGCCTTCGAGGACTTGATCGTTGAGGGTCACAACCGATATGTCCCGCTTGACTCCCAACACTGTAATACTGCCTAAGGAGTTGGAGTCTTTGTATGCGCCCGAAGGCCTAGCTTTCAATACGCCATCCAGAGCGGAGAACTGGTGTATCAGTCAGTTTTGGATTTCCAAGACACCGATCAAATCACATACCTCGACCGTCAGCGTGGATTTCTGCTCCAAACTCTCTCCGTCGTCCACGTACAGACTTCCCTTCGCCGCACCAGCGGCGTCGAGTGCCACAAACAGTCCCCAAGGGTTGGCCCTGCTTTCTTTGGTCGTCCTGGCAGGCTCCTGGGTCGGGATGACGTAGCCGCCGCGAAGATAGACGGGAATATGTCCCAACGGCGCATCGATGGTCACGTTCTGTCCGGACGTGACACCAGTGATGGCAGACTGGTTATACCAATCGTACCAAACAGTGCCCTTCCCGATACCAGGGAAGACGCCATCGACAGTCGTCGCGCCCTGAACAAGGCATGGCGTGACCATGACAGCGGGCCCCAGAAGAAATTGTCTATCAGCATCCGCAAGCCACGGCTCATCCGCAAACTCCCAAACCAGCGCCTTCATGACTGTGTCACCCAGGGTATGAGCCCTGTAGAACGCAGTGTACATGTACGGCAGCAGTGCATACCGAATCGCCATGGCCTTCTTCGACGCATCGGCAACAGCACTCCAGCGATACGGCTCCTGAGGGATGGCTGCGAGAGCGTTGTGGTTTCTGTAGAAAGGGAAGAACGCACTCAGCTGCATCCAGCGCGCGCAAAGCTCCATGTCCGCGTTGCCCGCAAAACCGCACGTGTCGACGCCGAACATTGGGAAGCCAAAGATGCTGAAGCTTAGAGCCTGGGGGATCGAGAAGAACATGTATGCCCACAGCGAGTAGTTGTCGCCACCCCAATGTCCCGCCCATTTCCCAGAACCGGCGAATGTCGAACGTCCGATGATGAAGGGCCGCTTGCCGGGGAAGACGGACAGCAAAGCATGGTATGTTGCGTTGAGAATCTGGTGCCCGAATAAGTTATGGAAGTCGTACTCCTGTGCACCGCCGTGATGCGTTGCGTTGGGTGAGACAGCGTGTACTGCAAGGTCGCCATGGATATGATTGACCACGTAAGGCGGATAGTTGACGTTGCGAACCCCTGGCGTGGGAGTGGTGCGAAGGTACGAGGTCGTCGTTGAAGGAGTCGGTGTTGCTGCGGCGCTGACAAGGGTGGTTTTTGCCGCTGCAGCAGATGACAGGGCGGACATGGATGCGGCTTCGGTTGCATTTGTCCTTTCGAAGCCTTCGGGGTACGTGTAGTCTACATTACCAGGCTCTCCGGGCAATTGGAATGGGACATGGGCAGGGTTTTGCGTGACGTGCTTGCTTCCGCAGCTGCCCACGCAGAAGGATGCGACTTCGGACATGTCAATCCATATGCCGTCGAATGCAACCTTTTTGAACCAAGTTTTGAGCTCATTTATCCACCACTTGAATGTCTCGCTCTTTCCGAGTACTGCGCCAACCCAATCAGGGAATACCGTGTAGCCAGGCCACACTGCTCCGATGTAGAGCGAGCCGTCTGGGTTCAGGATGAAGGCGTTTGCAGAAAGACCACGGTCATATGTCGGGTATGCGTCATCCTTCTTCTCTGGGTTGGGAGAGTAGATGGCCGAATCGACAATTGGCACGAAGTGCTGTCCATTCTGATGAAGTTTGCCGAGGAACCTCTCCCCGTTCTCGTAGGTCCAGCTGTTTTTGTCGTTTTCGAAATCGCGATATTGGTTCATGTAGTCGATGTCGGCTGGGTCTGGATCAGGATTCGCTCACATACGATTCCGTTGAGAACCACTCACCCCATACTGTTTCTAACGGGATCTCGAATTTGGCGAAATCGTCCACGACCTCTTGCAAATTGTCCCAACTCGTGTAACCCCATCTGCATTGGTGGAAGCCAAGGGTCCAGTACTGCTGCATAGCAGGTAGACCAATGGTGGTCTTTTGGTACGATTTGATGACAGAATCCGCTGTTGGGCCAGCATAGAAATACAAGTCAATGGTACCGCCAAGTCCTCTCCAGGTGATGTTTGATTCTCGAAGGAGAATTTCCTGAGCATGGGCGTTTCTCAGGAAAACGCCGTGAGTATATGACCTGTAGGCAGCAGTCTTGTCGGTAGGCTCAGCTACATAGACGGCCTCATTGGAGTCAGCATCGACCTGGTAGTAACGCGTATCGAGGTAAACGGGGTGGGATCCATAGATGTTCCCGTCGATGGGGTCACCAATGTCGGCTGCGTAGATCGTTCCTATCATGGTGAGCAAAGAGGATTAGTTGCTGAGGCAGCAGAAACTCACTGGTGAGATTTCTGTTCAACCTGAAGCCATGAATCACTTCGCCGAGCCCGTATAGATTGTATTTATCAGGTAGAGGTGACGAAAATTCGAAGAACTGGTCTTCATATACCAACTTCGTCCCCACCGTTGTGAACAGGACGTCGCTGGTGCTCTTCCTGGTCACATTGAAACCGAAACTTGGCTCATTTGTCCATTTGAACTCCAAGTCTCTGTTGGATCCAATAGACTTGCCATTTCCATCATGTGATGGTTTCGGGATGAGCTCCTCAGGAAGGACGAACCAGGTGTAATTGTCTTTTCCTATGTGTCTCGGCAAAATCTCAACATGAAGTCGGTCTGCCGCCTGGTACTCAACGATGAGCTTCAGGGCATCTACTTCGTTCCCATAAGCGTTGCAAGCCTTGCCAGCAAGATCGAGGCTAGCTGTGAATCCATGAGATGTCTCTTGAATGTCGGAAGCCTTGTAACCGGGACAGACAGTCTGGGGATCCAGTGCCTCGGGGTCTTTGATGTTGGGAATTAGATCAGCACCGATGTCCGAGTCCGTGGAGACGGTGAATTGGGCGTCGGAGCTGCCGGTCGTATTGTATGCAGTGTAGGAAAAGAGCTGTCGCCCGAACTGGTGCCCGCTTTCCGCAAGTCGTACGACGGCGCAGAGTCCTAGGACGGCTGCAGCTGTGAGGAGGACAGGTACGCGGAGGAAGATGGTTTGCTTCTCTCTAAGTCTCTGTTTCTCGTTCGGATCCTGCTTCATGCGGCGAAAGCTGAGGAACCGAATACTTTGTGAAAGGACGATGAGGGCTGCGATCCACCAGATCACAGAGGCTGCGAAAGCCGCCATCTGCTCTCCTCTTATACCCCCCCAATCTCCCATTGCGAACCAATTGCTCAGTGCCATGTCGTCAAGTCGTCAAGTCGTAGTAGCTGCAGAAGCAGCAACAGCAGCGGTCCAACGTGAATCTGTCAGTCGTCTTACGAGGAAGAAAACACATCACCGTGGTGACATTGAGCGGCCGAACTGCGGTGCGGTGTAGCTAAGCTTTCCCCGTACAGACAATGAGGAGGTTTGAGGCACGGGAGCTTGGATGCGTGCAGGCGATGACGAAATGGAATGGAAGGTCGTTGGGGAAGAGCCACCTATGTGCGGAGTCTTGCGGAGTTTGTGTAGTGGCAGGCAGCGCGGCTATTTTCTCCCATGGGGTTTCTGTCGATCACCGGAAAAAAACAAATGTCCAAGAGTTTGTGAGTGATCTTTGTTGACTTGACTGCATCTTTCTTACAAACCATACTGTAGGTAAAACAATAAGAAATTCCCAGGAAGATTTGTGGCAGAAAGCCGCCCACACATCATAGTTGCTTGGTCTCCCAGTAGCGTAGCATGTTGTCTCAAGCAGAATGATGGTTGGGACATTGCGCTTGTGGTAGTTGAACGAACATGGCGCAAAATAGAACAGAAGAGAGGGCCTGAATGGGGCAGGTTCTCAAAGGACGTTTCTCTGATGTTGCAGCCGTTGTTGTCGCTGGTGATGTTGAGGAATGATAAAGCGAGTAGATGATGTTGTTCGAGAATGACGCTCTGTCACAAAGTGATTTAATGAATCAGTCATAGCTTCAACTCGATATGAAGGAAACAATGTCGACAAGCGGAAGACCAATCTTTCCTCCTCATTAATTTGGATGTCTGCTGGTTGATCGAATAGCTTGTACCGATCAGATGTGAGAGGTGAGTCAAAGTATGTGGCTTTCGGTATGTCAAACCAGTCCCGTCATCATGTTGTCGCCGCTTGCCCGTGTAACATACTCCTGAACAAAACGGATCTTCTCCAAATAATCGTCCATGACGGCGGGAAGAAGGCCTTTTGCCCCGATCGTCGAATTCATGTAAGGGAATTTCTTCAAGGCCATGTCGTGTGCTCTCCGCATCACGTCAAGTTGCTCCTGGCATGACGTCAGGAGAATGTATACGCACACCGGGTTTGCCAGGTCTCGAACAACTCGAATATCAGGTAGAGCCGTTGGAGGACCGTAGCATGATTCCACAGTGGTAGAATTCCAAAGAAGCTCTGGGTCGATCGTCGAAAGACCCTCTTCGCTCTCAGCTATCGAGTCTTCGGGGTTCGAGGTCGAACTACTGTCCTTCAATGACGGAAACGCCATCTCAAGGATGTCGATGAAAGTGTCCAGCACGAGTGTCACTGGCGACACTACCATCATTAAAACGGTTTCGTCCGTCATTGAGCTGAGCATCGGCTTGCGATAGGCGAACTTGGCACCGGCCATAAGGAGCCATGTGCTGAATTTCGTGACTTTTTGGGTGGCGGGTAGTATGTCCTGGATACCGTGGGAGGCGTCGAGGCCTTGCCGTTGGAACAACTGAAAATGCTGCCGCCTTTTTGCTACGAGTTGCCGTTGAAAGAGTGATAGCTGTTCGATCCTTTTCAGGACTATGACTTCTGGCTGGTCGGTATTCCTCAGTTCCGGGAAGGATTCGTCGAATTGTAATGAGCAATCTGCAGACGGGATGCATATGGTGCCGCCGTCGATATCGTCCCGAGGAATTGACGGGTCATCATCTATTGCAGTGGGTCCATTCTGCGATGCTGGAAGTGCAGGAAGTGCTGAAGTCGACTGTTCAGATGTAGAATCGGACCCGGCACGGCCCCCTGCAGCAGCTTTCTTTGGTCTGCCGGTTTTTGATGCTGGACTGAAAACGCACAACATGCCTTCACGGCTGCATCTCTTACACGGCTCGGCGCGCCCTTCAGCTGATACGCGCAGGCAGCGAATCTTTCTGAAGTGGCAAGCGTCGCAGGCTTGACGAAGACCCTGCACATGCGCTCGGGTTGCTTTGCTCATTGATATGGGTGCAAATCGAGTCGGGTGATGGTTGTACGCCCGAAATTGAGGCTTTCGAGATTCGGCGGCACGATGTGTAATTATGCTGGATTTCAACCAAGAAACCTGTTGTGCCGCATCTTCCATACTCAGCTTGACTGGATATCCAATGGCGAGCAGTTATCGGCAAGTGGAATGGTGTATGTGCTACGTAGACGGCTGGGAACATCTGCTTACTCGGTGGCTGCATTTGTCTTACGATCTTCCTTTCTTTTTCGTGATTTTTCATTGGACGCCTTGTGAGTACTTATACTTCGTACATATCCCGACATGATCTGGTCCAGTCGAACCTGACGTCTTTCTGACTTGGATATTCTGGAATTCAATTAATGCTTCTATGTGCAGAGTACTAGTGGTTAGCCTTCAGGCACATTGTTCATGAAGAGGGCGTCATGAGTTGGCAGCATATCTGAACATCGTGAATTTCGTACCGTTCGTTCGTTCGTTGTCGAGATTAGACTATCCCTCCTCATCCTGCGAGCCGCGTCGAAGCGCGTCTGATCCTGCATCATGGGATGTCAGACCACATTGTGGGAAACCCGCCGAGATGTGCATCTAAACCCACCGAACCGTTCCCGGACAGGGCCTCAAAAGGGGACGAATTCCCAGCACAAGCGTATCTTTTGACTTGAATATATCCAACGTCGGTATTATCATACGTTTTGCCTCCTCCATAGAGAACTCAATGTTTCATAAGCGGAGGATTCTACTCGTCTCGACCGTTGGTGGCTTCACCCATGCGGCCCCGATCCTCGAACTCGGCGTCGTCCTCGCTGCTCGCGGCCATGAAGTCCATTTCGGCACCAACTCCGGCCAGGAGCACTGGGCATCCGCCTACCCGTCCCTAAGTCGCATCCATAGTTTCGGCCCCGCCCTCCCGGACGACGAGGCCGAGCGACATTACACCCGCATGAGAGAATGGCGACCCAGCGATGGCGTCGGCCCCATTATGCAGTCAAAGTATCTGTTTGACTCGTACTGGCCGGATGCTTATTTCCATCTGCGCGAGCTTGTTTTGGACCCGAACACAAGACCGGACATGATTATCGCAGACTTCTTCGTCGATGCCGCGGCAAAAGATATGATGATCGAGTTTGGTGTACCCATCGCCGTCACGTGGCCGCAGATGCCTTACCTCCTGGCTCCTGTGAGCTACATCCCCGGGCAGCCCGGGTTCCAGGTGGACTTCACCCCAACGTCAGAGAAGGCCTCGATCTGGTCGCGCATGCGAAACGAGATGGTTTTGTTCTGGGCTTTGCCACACATCACGGCATGGGCACTCTGGTTCAAGAAGATGCGGAAACGTCAAGGTGTCAACCAAGCTCTTCCCTCGGCGTCGAAACCGAATCACCTCGTCTTCGTCAATTCGTTTTTTGGCCTGGAACCCCCGAAGGATTTGCCGCCTCTAATGGTTCCTGTGGGACCCATCCTGAGTGACGACTTCCCTCAGCTCGACGATACTTGTCAAAGGTTCCTCGAGTCCCATGACAAGACGATCTATGTCTCCCTCGGCACGCACATCATTCTCCCAGACAAGGATATCGCAAAGCTGATCCGGGGCCTCGGACTGGCTCTGGATGCGGGGCATATCAGTGGGGTGATCTGGGCCCTTGGGTCAGCCGCCAGGAAAGATGCTGACAAGACCGCGTCATTCCACTCGGCAGACGGAACAACTTTGATTGTTGGAGAAATCTTTGACGGGAAGTATCCGATGTTCTTGGCCAGGGACTTCGCACCGCAGAGAGCGATTCTGGAACACCCCAGCACGAAGCTCTTCCTCACTCACGGTGGTGGGTCCAGTGCGAATGAAGCACTCTTCCATGGCACACCAGTCCTCGCCATGGGTTATTTCTTCGATCAGCTCTCCAACAGCGCTCGCCTCCTTGAAGCAGGGGTTGGCATGTCCATGGACAAATTCAACTTCACACCCGAGGATATGGCCAAGAAGATTGACAATATTTTGACTGACTCTGACGGAATGATAGCCAGAAATGTCGAAAGGATGAAACGCATCGCCCATGTTGCCTCACGGCGCAAACACCTTGCTGCCGACATGGTGGAGGAGGTTATTCACGACCATGAGCTACGATTCGAACATGGCAAGGAGCTGAGACCCATGCACCTCCAGACTGCGGATATGAGGATGTCGGTGTGGAAAGCCAAGAACTGGGACTTGTGGGCTGTGTCGTTGTTCATGACAGCGGCCGCTGGTACAGCTTGCTTCTTTGGCATAAAGTATGCCCACAAGGAAAACCTCGACGCTCTCGGAAATTTCGTCCAACTTTTGAAGCTTCAGGTGAGATGGTAGGCTCTTACGAAACTTGATAGTGCCCCCTTTGTATCTAAGTACCCTTCAGTGCCTAATGAGAATGCGATCAGCCATGCTAAACACGAAATTGAAAGTGTCACTTGTACGTAAATACTGACAGCAGCGAGGACAACAGCACAGATGAGAAGAGGCGCTTGTTGACTGTGCTCCGTTGGCTATAGTTTGCGTCTAACAAGAGGAATGAACCGGTTTGAGACCTCAAATGGAATCCTATGAACCGCAAAACGTGTCAGCCATGCGTGCCATCTCACCATTTTCCACGCTGTCGGTAGTGGACGCCAGTACGATACCTCAGCCTACCAGTCTAACTTAGCTTGGTGGCGCCTATTTATTTAAGGGGTGACCCCGAGCATGCGGCACCAGAGAAAGAAGCGCATCGTACTACGATAATCTCGGAGCACACATTCGCTCTGCAGCAAAGGATTCACTCACCATGGCCACCCTTAAGAGCGACTCTGAGAAGGAGCTTCTTCTCAGCGGGATCGAGAAATTGTTTAAGGGAAGTAATGAGCTACCGTCTAAACTGCACGATAGACACGATGGCTGATGACTCAAAGATTTGCGTGCAATGAGCTGCGGCTCGTCTTGGCTTCAATACTACGGAGGTATGATCTGCAACCAACTGATGGCCACTCACGAGAGGTTATGTACCTGGTCGTGCTGCACCAGAAGTATCACAAATATATGGCCGGTTTTCAAACTAGAGCATAGTCGATCGATGGCTGCTGCTGGGAACAATATCACGAGGACGAGTGGTCGGCAATTTCTGAAAATCATCAGTGTCAATTGGACTGCTTTAGCATTTGAATGTTACTCAAGATGTGAAGACGAGACTGACGCGTTGAAAAAAGGACGTGGCCAGTCATCAAATGGCGTACTTGAGCGTAAGTTTGCGGCAAGTTCGTAACGCAGGCCCCCACATTCTCTACTGATAATTTGGAACCAATTTTTGATCGGACTGCCTTGCCGAGTGATGCTGGATGCGTTCTGTAAGGTATCCGAAAAAGTTGGTCAGGTCGGGTGGTTAAGGCACCCCAGCCTACCTCAGTACCTCCGATCTTACCCTCTGGACGTAAAGGACGTGTGGTCACGTGAGTTTGGCCAAGCTTCTTACATGATGTTGCCAGCGAAATTCATGTGGCTAGGCCGAAGTGGCGGTCTGAGCTAAGGTCGGGTACTGCCCGGGCCCCTGTAGTGGTTCTTTCGGCCCATCAGTCACTTACGTAACAAGCCCCTGTATGTCCCAGGAGGGCTATCGGATTAGGTAATTTCGGCAAAGCTCTGGATCCCAGTAATCCGAATTTTTTTTGGTTCCATTACTTCCACCAGTTTTCTATTTCTCTCAACTCCCTCGACCTTTCTTCCGCCATGGCAGCAGCAGTCAGAGACAGCTTTCTCGACCTCGAAAAGCATCGTCTGCAGCTCGAGGAGAACATTGCGAAGCTTCAGAAAGCTTTGCAGCACTGGCGACAGTGGGATGCAGAGTATGAGTCCTTGAAAGAGGAGATCGAGTCTGCCCCTCAGCCCGCCAGTTCAGAGCACCTCGCGCGCATCCGCCGGGACTTCGAGGGTGATGTCGTTGACAAGAAGGAGATCAACGAGCTGTTCGGCCGGATTGATCTCAAGCCCGGTGATCAGATCGTCAACCTCCTCTCGCGTCGCATCGACTATGTCTCCAGGAACATCGAGACGCTCGAGAAGCAGCTCCATGCTGCGGAACAGAAGCACGCTGCCGCCAGCATTGTCAGCAACCCAGATGTTCGAGATGAGGATGGCTTGCCCATAACGGAGATCATTGAGGAGCTCGACGAGGAGGGCAACGTCGTCGCTAGCAGGCTGCAGCGTCCCGGCGACTCGAGTGGCCAGCTCCGGGAGATCTTAGAGAAGGCTGGTGTCAAGGACATTCCCGAGGGCACGCCTGAGAGAACCGACAAGATTGAAGCTATTGTTGAGGGTGTTACCGACGAGCCTGTGGACAGTTCAGAGCCTGAGGCTTTTAAGGAGCACAGCTCCCTGCCTGCTGAGGATGCCCAGCCTGAGGAGAAGGCGGATGATATCGTTCCGATCAAGAAGACCGTCTCCTTCTCGGACGATACCAAGCCGCCGTCTGAGTCTCAGGTCTCCCGGAATGCTCAGCGTGTCGAGGAAATCATGAAAACTGCCAAGGAGCAAGAAGAGATCAGCCGCCAAGCGCCCGTCATCCCCGAAGACGAGTCTGAGGAGGACGCCTTCCTTCGTCGGGAGATGCTCAAGTACGGCATGGAAGAGGTGGGAGCGGTTGTCGCTGAGCTGAATCTTGAGGAGGGCTCGGAGGGATCTGGTGACGACGAAGACTGGGAGTACGATTATTCCGACTTGGAAGAGGACGAAGAAGAGGACAAATACGGTCGGTCCACGGCCAGCGTCCTCGACGACAACTACCATCAACGGATGCTTGAGCTCGAGAAGCGTCTTGGTGTCAAGTCCCGGTTCACTGAACAGGCCGAGACGGCGGCTGAAGACTCGAATTCAGACGACGATCAGCAAGGCATTGGCCGTATCGTCATCGACCGCAGTCAGCAGGCAAAGGGCAAGGCATCTGAAGCTCCTAAGCCTTCACCTGCTCTTATCCCCCCCAGCATGCGCACCTCCTCTCCAACCGAGTCTGCCGTTGGCAAGAAAAGCGTCCGTTTTGCCCAGAATCTCGACATTACTGCCGAGGCGCCCGCAGCCACGCCCTCTGCACCGGTTGTGGCCGCTGAGCCAGCTGAGCCTATCATCGAACCCCTCAGCGACATCGTTGAACGCTCCGGCCCGTCGAGGCAGACCGAAGCCAAATCAACCCGCAAAGCCTCTCGCTTCAAGAAGCAAAGGGTCGCTCCAACAGTCGTGGACGACACGTCCGTTCCCAAGGGCCCAATGGATGTTCCCGTCCGGTTCTTCGATGAAGACAGGCCAACGGCACCCACGGGTCCCAAGGGCCAAACGCTCGCGGACTCCATCGTGGAGAAGGAGGCGAAGCCTGTCGAGGCCGATGCCTTTAGCGATGACTTCATCGACCAAGACGTGGCCGATGAGTACCACCGCCAACGGAGGAACTTCATCCAGAAGCAGGGCGGCTTCTTGCAGGAAGACACATCTGTGATCCGGCCGCTTGACGAGGCCGATGGTGGCCAGCGCATCAGCAAGTTCAAGGCTGCTCGTCTTTCCAAGCAGTAGTTGGCCGGATCTCATTATCAAAAGGTATGTCAAGCTTTTTACCAACTATTCCACTCCTTCCCCAAATGATGAGTTAGACATTTTTATACAGTTATCCCTGTCCGAGATATAACACCCATGTGGATAATGATCTACTTTCTGATTTTGGATTTCATGAACTTTGATTTCGCATCGAACTCGGAGGCACACGGCTGACTCATCAACGCTCAGATCTCTCAACGGAAGGTACTAAACCTCAAGCTCAAGCTCACGCTCACGCTCGTCCGCACTCCCGCTCAGGTAAGAAGACTTTGTCTTTTCTCCTTTTCACTCCCTCGAAATGATGAATTAGACTCTATTTATACAGTTATCCCTGTCCGAGAGGTTTTACTCATGTGGACATCGTTCTAATTTCTGATCCCATCTTATGACTTTCAATGTTGCCTGCATTCGTTCATGAGGAACCCTTGCTAACCAACATTACAGATCCCTCATCCAGTGACTTGAATGTCGGCATGCCTGTGCTTTCCTCAGTTTTTGCTGCTTTTTCCAACGCCATCCGTTAGGAATCGCGAGGATGGATAGAGCGGGTAGAAATTGGATTCGTCGACCCGTGTGCCGGGTCTTGCTCAGTGATTCCATCGTATGTGGATCCTGACGTGCTTGCTATCAAAAACCTTTGCTATTGCCAACTAATCCTTCAGTCATCGCAGTGATGGAACTTACATACTCATTCCAGAGGCGCATGTCGGTTACGGACCGCTTATTAATCTGACAATTGATGGGTTGCAGTCTTCAATCTGCTTCACCATTACTAGCGGCTCCAAGAGCAATGTCTCACACATGGGCTCTCTGACGCCGAAACCTTTGGCTCGTCCAATTGTCCATGGTTTTGGCGATTCGTTTCACCCCTGACATGTTCTACACCGTTTTGCGCGTGGGAAAGGAAAAAATTGCAATGGATATAATTGATTCAGACTTTTATACATGATACTCCCTCGTGTGAATCCCGATCATAATTTATTCTTTCTCGGGGTATGTGCTGACATGATGCTTCAAGCTTTCCTGACCAAAAAAAGCCTTGGGTGAATGGGAAAGCCGTCTTAGTTGATCTTGGCGTTGCTGAAGTCCATCTCGGGATGCTCTGCCTGGAACTTCTTCAAGATGTCCAGCTTCTTCTGCTCGTCCGACGTGGGCAGGCCCTGCTCCTTCTGCCGCTGGTCCCACATCATCTTCTCGACCATGCCGCGCGTCTCGCCGTCCAGGTCCGACAGCTTGCTCGTGTCGGGCGTGATCTTGGACACGTCGATCTTGGGCGCCGTCGTCACCACGTGCGGCCACCACTCCATCTTGTTGACCTTGTCCAGGTGGATCTCGACCGTCTTGGTGCCGTCCGAGGCCGAGGTCAGGGTCCAGGTCGAGTCGTCGATGACAATCGCGTGGGGGAGGTCGCCCTGGGGGGATAACGTGTCAGCAACTGCTATCTCAAAATGTTCAGGCGTCCCAGCGGGGAGTCAGTACTTCGTGTAGAGGGCGTGGGATGGCAGCGGGGGTTAGGTTGGGGAAATTTTGGGGGAGGGGAGGGGGGGGGGAGGACGTACGGCGATGATCGGCTCCTGACCCTTGACACCGGCAGACAGCTTCGTCTTCTTGATGTCTATCACGAGGTCTTTGCTCTTATAGTTCCCGGGGACGCTGAAGGTGATGTCGACGTCGGCGATGGTCTGCTGCCACTTGTAAGGCAGAGCATTCTGCTCCTCTTGCTCCTTGGCGCGGGCGGCGGCCTCTTCGGCGGGGGTTGGTTCTGTTTCCGCGGCATGTCAGTCTGAGTCCAAACTGCCTCACGGGGTGGTCGTGATAGAACAGCAATGGCGACTCACCAGTCTTGTCGGCCATGATTGCAGAACGTGGTTTTTGTCAGACAAATCGAAGGCAGTGGAAGCTCGAGAAGGCTGATTGGATTCTTGGAGGGGTAGCTGCAAGACCCCTGTTCCGACCGTGCGTCTGGCGTCGAAGCTCTGACCAATCAGCTCTGCTTAATAAGTGTCGCCGGTCAGCCTCGCCCCAAACCATAGTATATGGCCAGCTTCTTTCAGGTGAGGTAGACGTGAGGCAGTTTCTCATCAAAGCCTACTCACGCCCCGGTGCGATTTCTGATTCAGTCCTCCAGCATCGAGGAGGAAACTGTTTTTGGGCCCTCTTCAAAGGCCGAGCGACGACCAATCGACGAGTTCAATCCCTCGAAACCACCCGAATCATCATATTCATGATTTCCATAAAAGGATTCGCGTGAACATCTCGACTAGAACCCGGTCGGTCGACTGCTCAGCCGCACGCACAATCGCAAGCCCAAGACAGGAGCAAGACCAAAGTCGTGTAAATATCTCTCCATCTCGAGAATGAGCCCTTCTCCTCAGTCTACGAACTGAAATCCCTCCATCACGGCACCCCATACATCAAAACTATCACAATCACGTCCAAAAAAGTCAAGATGTCCGTTCGTCGCCCCTCCGAAAACGGCGCCCCGGCGCCGACGCCCAGCGACGACATCTGTCCGGTCTGCAAAACGATGCGCTACCTCAATAAAGATCTCGAGTTCCTCATCAACCCTGAATGCTACCACCCAATGTGCGCCAACTGCGTCGCCCGCATCTTCTCCGACGGCCCCAACCAGTGCCCCTACGCCGGCTGCCACAAGACGCTGCGCAAGAAGGGCTTCAAGTCGGCCTACTTCAACGACCTGTCGGTCGAGCGCGAGGTCGACATCCGCAGGCGCGTCGCCGCCGTTCTCAACAAGGTCGAGGACGACTTCGAGACGCTGGCCGACTACAACGAGTACCTGGAGTGGGTCGAGACGCTGACTTTCGACATCATCAGCGGCACCGACGCCGAGAAGAAGGCGGCCGAGGCGAGGCTCATCGAGTGGGAGCAGGCTCACCGGGCCGAGATCGAGCGGAACAAGAGGCTGGCCAAGGAGTCCGAGGCGGACCGCGTCGCGAGGTTCGAGGCGGAGAAGGAGGAGGCGAGGAGGAGGAGGATGGAGGCCATGGAGGAGGAACAGGCGGAGAAGAAGAACGAGCAGCGGATGCGCGAGGCGATGCTCGACGGGCTGGCGTCGGGAGACGTGGGCGAGGCCAAGCAGACGCTCAACCGCATCCTGCTCAAGAAGCGCGGGCAGGGACGCATGTCTGCTGCCGTGGGTTCGCTCAACAGCGCCACGACATCTGATCTGTCTATCCGTGGACTCAAGAAGAAGGAGAAGAGCAGGGTTGTGGACGAGAACAAGCCGTACGACCCCTTCGGCGGGCTCAAGCTGGATATGGAGCGGTATAGTCTAGGTCCTTTGGACGAGTACCGCAACCACTGGGTGGACGAGGCGAGGAAGAAGGACGAAATTGTGGTTGGTGGCTACAGTGCGGAGGAGTACCTTGGCCGGGCTATGTTCGAGGCGTTTTCTGGATTGGCTGTGTTCATTGAAGATGAGAAGGGACCTGAGAAGGTCGCTACTGCAGGGGCCACCATGGCTGCTGCCACAGGCCAGACTACCCAGAAGATGGACGTGGATGACGTCTTTTAGTGTTGTGGTTGTTTACGACTTTCAGAGCACGGCATAGCGATGGCGTTCAGGGACTTGGTACAGATGTGATACACAAGGTGTTGGCACATCCTTACAGGATTGGAACTTCACATACAACAGACACCCCATGGGCGAAGACTCCCTTCTTATGCAAGAATTACTTCTAAGTCTGCCTCCTAGATGATACATTTTCAAACTCTGGTCTTGATGATTGCTGGCTCTTGCCCATGCCTCCATCCACCACTGAGTTCATGTGTCGTCTTTGGGTTTGCAAGACCTTTGCTTTGCCATCTAAGCATCCTCCATTATACAAGCAAACCCATGTGAACGCCTCGCTTGAGCTGAGAAACCAGAGGAAAGGAAGTCGCATTTTACACCCAAAAGGTGCGCACGCGATTGTTGAGGTAGCTGCCATTACGTCTGCCACGGGGTTTGCTGAATAGGGCGTGGGAAGACGGGTACCGTCTCAAGATTATCCAAGCCACCACCCATACTCTGCTGGTTGTGCTGCCAGCCCATGCCTGTTTGGTGGTTGACAAAGGCTCCTTGTCGGAAAGGGTTGGTGGTTCCCGTCGGTTGCGGCACCAGAGCACCAGAACTGGTGGCAGGTCTTTGCTGCTGTATCTGAGAGCCTGTGAAGTTCTTGGCAAAGGGATTTGTGCCCGTCATCATTGGCTGCAAGGGAGCATTTGTCGGAAGCTGGGTCGTTGACTGGCTCGGCTGAGACCCAAAAGGGCTGTTATTAGAAGCCGACAGGAATGGTTGTTGTGTTTGAGGTGATGATCTAGCGAATGGGTTTGTTGATTGCCGGTTTGGCTGAGGACTGGCAGGAGAAGGGAAGCCCGTGTTAGTCGACATGCCCGTTTGCTGAGCCATCAACATGGAAGCCCGGAACGGATTAGTCGTTTGCTGTCCGGCCTGAGGGCTCAGCATGCTAGGTGTACCCGTCGAAAAGCTTGCAATTGAGTCTTGTGGTATTGAATTCAACGCGCCAGGCTGGAAGCTTTGCTGCGGTGTGAACCCACCAAACCCAGCTCCAGTAAAGTTAGGCTGCAGGGACTGCGGCGCTTGTTGCTGCTGCGGTTGTTGTTGTGGTTGGCCAAATGGATTAGTGCTTTGCTGCGGCGGCGGCTGCTGCTGGTATGGATTTGTTCCAAAGCCAGTCGGCTGAGGTGCGAAACCATTTTGTTGTGCTCCGAAGCCGTTCTGCGGGAAACCGGTAGGCTGCGGCTGGAAAGTACTGTTCGACGCGAAGCCTGTCTGCATTGGCATCTGCTGCTGCTGTTGATGCTGTTGCTGGTTCGGCGCCATCACTGTCTGATTCTGCTCGATGGACTCAAAGAAGTCAATCAAGTCAGGCGCAGGGCCCTTTGCGGTTTCAGTCTTCGGCTGGGATAGTCCATTGGTGCTTGGGAATGGGTTGTTCGCCGCTGGTGTAGGCTTTGAGTCAAAAGAACCCCCTAATGCCTTTGAAGATCCTCCTCCCTTCTTCTTAACTTGTTGTTCCGCGATGTATTGTCGTCTGTTGATTTCGAAGTCGGGGTCGTGGAGGTATTCCTCGAGCTGGCGGCCTAGGTTAACCGGCGCGTGCTTCAGCTTTGGGACCTCGACTCTCGTCTGATGCTCAAACTGTCGTGCGATGCTCAAATATTGCACCACGAAGTCTGTCTGCTTGGTGAAAGTGCGGTATATCTCCATTGCTCGCTCGGCGTCGACCTTAGACATTTCGAAGAAGTTGCCTAGCTGTGTTAGCTGATGGACGAATCATCCAAGACGTAATAATTACCCAGAATATTGATCATCCCCTGGTTCAAGGCCTGGAACAGAGCCAGTAAATCGAGGACTAGCAGTCTGAAGACAGTGACCGTAATCTCATTCTCGATTTCGCCCTCCAGCACCTGCCATGAAGTCAGTCGAGTTCAACCCGGGACCACACCATCAGGACTTACATCACACTTCAGCAAAGCTGTAATCTGGTTCTGCAAAATCTCCGTTTCCCTGAGCAAGCCCTTCTCTACCGTAAGCTTCTCCAACCGAGATTCTTTCGTTCGGACCCAGTCGCATTTCGTTTCGCGAAAGGCTTTCGCTCTGGAACTCAAGTAGTTGGCATAGTGCCGTATGTTCCGACCTTGAGTTTGGGCTTTGATTTGTGGTTAGTTTCGCGCCCACGGGATCGACTCCCTCGTGATTAGCAGTAACTACGTACCGTCGGTGAAGGTGCTGATCGCAAGCGTGTTCGGGTGTCTCGCAAGGAAGGAAAGTGTGACGTCGGGCGAGCCCTCACGGATCATAAGGTGGACGGTGATTAAGCTCTTGAAGACGACGGTCCATGTTGAGTCTCGCAGGCGGAACTGCAGAGCGCGAAAGACCTCCCCTACGCCGGCCTCACCAGCGTGCGTCGCTACCAGAATGTGCTCGATGTACTTAGTCTTGGGCGGCGCGGCCTAGGCGAATAAAGTCAGCGTTGTAATGGTCGGAAAAGGCGCGCGAGGCTAGCTGCGTGGAATGGCCGGAGCCTCCCTTCAACCTACCTTGATCTTGGTGGCCCCCTTGACGGATTTCTCAAAGGAGCTCGACATTTTGTTGGTTCGTAGCGGTCTGGCGCAGTCGGGTTCTCGTGGCAGTCGGTGAGCTTGGCGAGGGATTGGAAGTTGACGATCGGACGAAAGCCGCGGAGATGGGGAGCAGTCGAAAAAAGACCAGCCGTTACGGGCCGTGACGAGTTATCTCAAGCGGGCTATCGCAAAGCCTGGGCTCAGAAGGCACGCGGACGGGTTCGCTGTCGACAGGCGAGAGAGGTAGTGTCGGCGACGGGGTGCGACGGAGATAGGTTGCAGGCCCAGGGAATCCCTCAGCACTGCGAAATTGGAGTCCCGACAAGCTTCAATGCAGGGTAGTTCGTTCGGGCTCCGAAATGCGACCAACGGCCATGACAAGGTGCGTGATCGGTTGCCGAGGTGGATGATTAAGAATACAGACTTCGTATATCGTTATCGGGAAGTGCGCCTGATGGGAGTCGCGACGTGAGGTTGGGTACGCGGGAAATGAAGGCGGACAGCGTCAGTATCGACGACGGCCACGTTGGTCGAGAAGTGGTGGATTTTGGGTGGAGGAGGACGGGCGACGGTCTTGAATTGGCAGCGCAACATGAGGAGGGCTCCCGGTAGCTGGAGGTGTGGTCACCGGCTTAGAACGCCCGTCGGTTAGTCGGGCTGCTATGTAAGGCGTCTGTTTGGCTGCTGAGCCTTATATTTCTAGGCATCCAATCCCTTCACCTTCGCCTACCACTTACCTGGCTGTACCGTCACTACCACCATATCCAGATTCCACGGCAAAGACGCACATGCAGGCAAATGTACCTCTTCTCCAACTTTAAGTACCTTACAGCTAGACACTTACTCGGTTAAGCCGGTAGCAGTGCCAGCCGCAGCAAGTTGGGGCTTCCCCTGGATACCCTGTTTTGCGGGCTCATGATGGCAATCGGCACCGTCACTGTGGCATTCCAGCGAGGTGGTCCTGGCGCTGCGACAGCGACTGTTCTCCAAACCCAGAGAAACACCAATTGGCGCAACGCTGAAGAGATTCTTTACCAGATACGCTCCATGCCTTACGCAGTAAGGAAAGTTCCTTACTTACCGGTAAGGAAGGCATTGACTGCATCCTCCTTAGCGCCATCTATGTGTGTGAGGTGGCAAATGCCCACGTCGAGGCGGCCCAAGATCCTCCTACCACTGACACGGATGATCATTGACAGCTCCAATGTGCCGGGTTGGTGGTCCCTTGGCTGTCTCAGTCTCACCATAAGAAATACTACGAACGGCATAGAGAACACGAAATAATTTCCAATGGCGATCCGATGCATAGGTTTTCCATCTGTCATCCGCCAATCCAAACACCATCAACATTATGCTCTTCAGGACATTATACGCAGAGATAAGCCGCTCCTGCTCGGCAGTGCAACAGTGCCAGCGTCAACGAACGGCACCATGACTGTTGAAACACTATTGGGAAACATGGGCGTCGTTGGTGGCTTGTCGCCTTTTCACACGTACCTCACACTCGCTGCCTCGCGTCCGGGCCCTTCTTTCTCTCCCCATCATCGGTCTTTGGTTTGATCATAAGAGTCTGGGATATTGCTGGCTAGCCGCACAGGGCACCTTCTCCGTCAGTGAGTATGCACCGACGAGGCAAAAAAATTTCTACGGCGAGTATTGTACACTCAAAATCCTCGACTCGTGTCCAACCCGCCCGTCACTGCCTTCTCCAGTCTCAACTAGCCGTGATCCGCGACTCCCACACCTTTTTACACGAGCCAACAGCAATCCCTTGCGAAGACAAGGTCCGCCGGCAAAGTGCCGGCAGGCGTACGGAACATCCGCTGTGTTGCGACTGCGAACCAATCGACGATCTCGACTACTTTGCGACGCGGTAGGAAGGACGTTAAAAAACGCATCCAACCGCGAACAGAGTCGTACCTGCGCAAGCCAACCAATCGGAACCGCAGACCGTAAGCTTCACTTGACGCTGTCAGGTCTGGGTCTAACTCAGCCGAGATGCGCCCGAAGTCCCCAAGAATTCTTCCATTTCGATGAAAATCAGAATTGCCTTTCATCGCGTTCGATACTGTAACAAGGTCGTGTCGAACGCCTATATCATGGCCCCCTCTGCCCTGAGCACCTTCGCCCTGAAGCCGCCCGAAGGGGAGAGCTTGGATGCCTCGGACAGCTGGAGCTGCATCATATTATCCACGTGGCTATCATCACCTGCGAGATAGGAAAGTCAGTAAAATTTCAGCTGTAGCAGTGCGCGGCACGAGGCCGGGGGCAGATCAAACATACACTTTTTTGAAATGGAAGAATCATGAAGAGGAAAAGAAGAGTTTTCTTTGAGCTTGCTGGGAGTTTTTTTATATGGAGACCCTGCCCCGCGCTAGCTCTAATCACTGAGGTAAGGTATTTTTTGGGTGGGGACCTGACCCTCCTGCCTGAGGTAGAAGCTGAGCTGCCCTGTAACATCAGCGGCGCATTCGCTCTCATGGGAATTCGGTTGCTGGATCTAGTTACAGTGGGCTGAGCTACGATAGCTTCAAATGTTCGACTTCACTTCAGATTGTACCTTGATCTCGACTATCTACGGGCGCCATCGAGCCCTTTTTCTGTTGTGACTCTAGTCGCAATACAACTGAGAGAGAGTTCTTGTACGACTTCAACATTCAAACTGCCCCAAGTCTCCTTCCCGCGACCCTTTCAATGCTCCGCCAATGTTGTCGCAGTAGAGCTCTGAGTGCTCTACACCCTCAGATACTGCGGTCTCAACGTGTAGGCCGGAGCTTCGCACTTCTTCAGCAACAGTCATATAGTCATCAGCTTCCGAATAATCGCCGTCATGCATCTACAAAACCAAAAGCCGGCCCAGATGAGTCAACGCATGCGCACTTGTCCGGGGAGTTCAAGGAGTGCTGTAGGCAGACCCAATGAAGCTTGGAATTTCTCCAGTTGACACATTCGATTGCAGTTGCCATGCCTCAAATGTCGGGCGCCGAGGCATTGAGCAAGCCCGGAACCCAGGTCACCGTCAGCGGACACATCGGTCGAACGAGAAAGGTGGGCAAGAACTTGGCCTTTGCCCATTTGGAGCGCAACGGAGAACGGATTGGACAGATATGCGCAAAGGGCGAACATGCTGCCATCTTGAGTAAGATCCGTCCTTACAGTGCGGTTCTCGCCCTGGGTGTGGTGGCGGATGGCTCCAGTGCGGCACGATTTGAAATCGATATGGAGTCGATACAATACCTCAACCCTTTCCCCAAGGAGATCATTATCAGCCATGATTCGGTCTTCCCACCGGACCAGCGTCATCTGCAGCTTCGCTTCCACGAAAAGCTCAGAGAAAGACTGCGCTTCCGTGCCCAGCTCAAGTCGTCCCTGGGACACGCAATGGTAGACCGCGACTTTATGGATGTCGAAACGCCCATCCTGTTCAAGTCGACATCTGAAGGAGCGAGGGAGTTCATCGTGCCTACGCGCCGTCCGAAATACGCATACGCTCTACCTCAGAGCCCACAGCAGTACAAGCAGGTCTTAATGGCTTCAGGGATGGCTGGTTACTACCAGTTCGCACGATGCTTCCGTGACGAGGATCACCGCGCTGACCGCCAGCCGGAATTCACACAGGTTCGTCGTCGCCAAAACTCTTTCAGATCGCGGGGCTGACTTTTCAGTAGCTCGATATGGAGAAGTCGTTCGCAACAGGCGAGACCATCATGGAAGACGTGGAATACGTCATTGGGAAAGCATGGGAGGCTATGCGAGGCCAATATGTCATGGAAGTTGGAGAAAATTCGTTCGCGCCGGTTCGGAAAGCCTCGCTTGAGGTAGGAAAATGCCCTGGCTCATGAACGGGGCCAATTGTAACATGAAGCAGGACTGGAAGCAAAGCTTACAAGGCAATGCTAAAGACGACGCGGAAACACCAGTCTACCAAGAGTACCCCGTTATCTCAACGCCATTTCTCAGAATGAAGTACACGGACTGCATGGATCTTTATGGATCTGACAAGCCAGACCTGCGGATTCCCAACAGAGTCAGTTGTATCTCAGACTGAGTCGTTCATCGGCTAACAAGTCACAGATCTGCCGTGTCGATGAGAACCTTAACAAGGACTTCGTCAGCATGATAACTGACCTTGAATCCCCAATCGTCGAGACTTGGAAAATTAGTCCTCGCGAAGACACCGATCGCCGAGAAGTGTGGAAGTTCGTCACAGACTTTATGGAGAACCTCCCCAAGAGTCTCTCCAAGAACCCCGACGGCGCCCCCACCGCTCTCATGTTCGACAGCAGTAAACCCCTGAACGGCTTCTCCGCCCTCGGCCCCGCAGGCCTGGACAGCATTCTCTCCTCCCTGCCCGAAGACTCGGGCTTCTCGGATCTTCAGAACGGCGACATCGTCCTCTTCCAAGCGCGTAGAGACCAGCCTCAACAAGGCGGCTCGACAAAGCTCGGCGAGACCAGAATCGCTCTCTACCACGCTGCGGTAGAAGCCGGGCTCATCGACAGGGATGATAGCTTCAAGTTTCTCTGGGTCACCGACTTCCCCATGTTCACTCCGGAAGAACTCGGTGACGTCGGCCAGGGCGGCACTTCGGGCTTTTCAGCGACCCATCACCCATTCACTGCACCGCACTCCGAGGAGGACTTCGAGCTGTTATTCAAGGACCCGCTGAAGGCCAAGGCAGACCATTACGACCTCGTGCTCAACGGTGTGGAACTGGGCGGTGGCAGTCGTCGTATACACATCGCAGAGATCCAGAAGTTCATCTTTGAGGATATCCTCAAGATGAGCCAAGACAAGGTCAAGGAGTTTTCGCATCTGCTCAAGGCACTTCGCGCTGGCTGTCCACCACACGCCGGCTTCGCCATTGGTTTTGATCGCTTCGTGGCCGTTCTAAGCGGCGCGTCGTCCGTCAGGGACGTAATTGCGTTCCCAAAGAATAACAACGGCTTTGATGAGTTCGCCGGGGGTCCCGGGAAGATTACGAGGGATCAATTGGAGACCTACAACTTACAATTTCGCCCGCAGCTGAGGAAGAATCAACGGTCGGCCATTCACCCAGTCTCCCCTCAATCTTCTGTACAATAACCTGATCCAAACAAATGTAATACTAGACTATGTACAAAAGAGGGTTCCTTGACGATTCGAGAGAACAGAAGCTACTACTGAGACGCTTGGGACAATATCCTGTTTGCCTGCAACTGGCCGGCGCCATAGACGATCAGCCAGCTTGCATACGATGTCAAGACGAGCATCAGCATGATCTGCACGGTGAACAACAACGGTTTAGGGTCAGTAACATTTTAAGTTGAATTGCGTACGCTCCTAGTAAAACAGGGTAAGAACCTCCGCCGCCAAACCATCGTCACTCGATCATACTGCCGCGAACTCTAGCTTACGACCTCTTCCACTGACCAGCGTCCTCCACTCCCTTGCCAACCGAATTCAGCGCATTCTGGAGTCCTCCGCCGAGGCTGCCGAGGCCGTCGCCGATGGGCCGTCCCGCAGAGCCCCCGGCGCTGCTGATCGTGTCTCCGACACCCTTGGTCGCGGCGCCAGTGACATTTCCGACGGTGCGGGTAACGCCGCCGACAGTGTTGCCGAGAGTCGAGGTGACGAATTTGGCGGCGCCGGTGACGCCGTTGTTCTGGTCGTTGTTTCCGACAGGCATTCTGAAGGTTTTCTTTTTGGAGTTGTAGTGTGTGCGGTTATGGTGTGTGCGGTTGCGGTGGTGAGAGGTGGAGGAGGAGGAAGATGAAGATGAAGAGATGAATTTGTTGATGATGGGGAGATCTTTTAGTTTCGTGTTTCCGTCGACCATGGGGAGTCTTTCTCTGGCTTAAGTATGAACCGAATCCTGTTTTGCAAGCGAAGCGCTAGGCGTGCAGTGTGCTGATCTTCTTCACTTCTTATAACCCGTCTGGTCTGGAAGCAAGAAGGAATGAACCGAGTGTTGGGATGCATGCGCGCGACGGTGACGTCACAGCTCAGCGAGGTGAGCTCGGGGTCACCCCTGTCCACTGCTGCAATGGGCAAGTGTGGCTGATCACACCTATCAAATCCTCACTCTGTGGCCTAATCCGCTGCTTTTTACATCACAGCACAGGCGGGATCTCAAACAGTAGGCCCTTGGGGGTGGGAGGACGGGCTGACGACATTCGTATAGCCCGATGGAATCATGCCCAAAGCCGTTGGGCTGAGGGTTAGATGTTTTGGAAGTTTCCCCGACCAACGGACGAATCCTACGTTTCGGGATGACGACTACCGAGTGGTTTGCGATTGGTTGGTCCGTCTTTGATGAGCTTGTTCGGTGGCTTATCGGACTGGTGATATTTGGTATGTGAGGCGGCGCAATGATTGTTGGCTTTTCGCGAAATCTGACGACGACGCGTGGTACAGCCGTGGAATTTCATAGGCTTGTTCTCGATTGTGATGGCCGAGTTTGAGATAGCGAGCGCCTTCCCTTATTCTATAAATCTAATGGCGAGGTTACGTGACTGGCGAATGCGTCATCTGGTCTCTCGAGACTGGAGCACACTGATGTTCTCTTTAGACCTACAGATCCAGAGGAAGAGGTAGAATCTCTCGCAATCCGCACCAGCTAGCAGCTCTTACGTCTCAATCACACCAACCGCGTCGTCCAAGCTTGGAAGTTGGACCCCCCACACATCTCGCCCGCGGTGGACACAATGTCGTGCCGCGTTCTATCCACTTCCGGGTCCCGTTCGCCGCCTTCCGGTGGCTCACTCCCGTACAAAGGCCGGCCGTTCAAAAAGTTTCTCGAAAGTTAGCGCCCAAAAGCGGTACGGAGCACATTCCGACACCACATCGTACATCATTTCCTTTCCGCTTCGGTGCGAAATGGGTGGGTTTGGAAGTGAGCTAGCATACATGGCGCCGGCGCCACGGCTACCCGTTCGACGCCCGCCTAAAGGGCGATCCTCCACCATGCAGCAATTTGACCAATGCCTATTAGCGGTTCGGCTGTTGCCGAACATGTTAATGAGGTCTTCATCCTCTGCATACTGGGACAAAATGGCATCTGCGACTCTATGTAGTAGATTATGCCTTACTCAATCCATTTCAAGGCTTGCAGACGAAGTCTGAAAGCGGAGATTTTCTCGTGGATATTTAGGTCCTCCGGACGCCGCAGATTCCCACATCTTTATATGATCCAGTAGGCTAACCATATTGTAGTTATCCCAAACACCAATAGGTCGCTCGTTCTCACCTTATCCGTTCTGTCTGTTTTCATGTTTTCTTTTTTCAACCGACAACGTAACCTTTCTAAGTCGCAGAAATTTGCCATGCGTCTACTTCTCATCACCTGGCCTGCTCTTCTGGCTCCGGCCTTGAGCCTGCCAAACTCGCTTGGTCTGGGCCTTGTTGACGTCTCTCCCGACGTCGGCACATCCATCTCCACGTTCATGTATCGGCACCGCCGCATGCGCGGTCCCGTCAATCCATCTTCTCCAGCTGAGTTGAAGCGCAGCTTTCAACGGACGCCGCTCACATTTATTCGACGACCGACAACGCCTGTAGATCGTGGTGTACGGCGTGCTTCGGTATTGATACTCTCCGCGTGTGATTATGAGGAGGCTGTCTTCTTTAGAGAACAACTGTAAACTGTCCACGTCTACTGTACTGTTACATTGATAGAGAAACTTCAGCCGAACGCTTGACGGAGAATGTTGCCTTACTTTGAAGCTTCAAATGTTCCCAAGTGTTGGATTCATCATGAATTTCCCCTCTTTGGTAACACCGTCTGGGTGGATAACGGAGGGCGCACTCCGGAGTCTTTGCTGGATGGCCCCATCTCGGCCTTTTCTTTGTAGGCAGTTGCTCTTCCTATCTTGGAAGTAGCCATGTTACATTATTACATTGAGATACGCCAGTATCCAATTTGCCTATTGAAGGAGATTAGAGGCAGAGACTTGCGGAGGTCATTTTCTCCCGCTGTGGCCATCACCTCGTCGAGTACACGCTTTCTACAGCTAGCCCGGCTTTCTTAGCTAGTTGATTCTGGCTCAAGTGTGGAAGACCGGAAGGGACTGTGCAGTGCTTACCACCTAGCGCGTGGATGGTCTGGAATTCACGGGCGGGCTTCACTTGCTCTATTCCTCTACAGTACCTGCACATATTGAGATGCAGACAGATGATTACCTTATACATTGCAGAGAACAGCCAACAGCAAGAAAGTACTTCCTATTAAGACTAAAATTAGATATGTGTTATAGAGGAATGAAGTAGACTGAAATACATAGTTATCTATCTTTATAAATACTAGGTAGGACATCTTAAGAGATTTCTTAGTATCTTCAGTGTATACTTCCACTGTTAGTATTATGACCCACATAGTGTTAAATGGACCCCGTAATGTACTCGTACATCTGTGTCTCATGGCGGTATTCGTCGTCTTCGACTTTCTATTCCATTTGGATAAACATAAAGAACGACTGAGATGTGACCTTCTTGAACCCTCGAGAATGAAGTTCTCTGACGGCCTACACTGTGGAGACCAAGCGAGCATGCTCCAGCAGGAAATCAGAAGTGAGGTTGGTCCATTTTGCCTCAATACCAGAATCATCTAGCGTTTTTAAGACTCAGCTTCTCTTCAATAATAAGTACAAAATGACCGCTCAAAAATAACCTTAGCAGCACGAATCGTGCCTCGCGACTGACATCGCTTAGTCTCGCCGACAACGGACTTGGCCTGGAGAGAAATCAGCTCGACAACGATTCATTGACGTCACAAAGTCAAAATTCCAAATACCACAGGCTGATTGATAAGATTGAAGATCGCCAACCTTTGAGTGAGAACCCTTGTGGATCTCGGGCCCGAGAGCGGACTTCGAGGAGTAGACGTTCCGCTCGGAAATACACTATACCACTCGGATGAGCCTCGGTAAGTGGGGTGCCAATTGAGACGCGGCACTCGGGGCCTAGGTAATCCGTCGAAACCGGCCCTCCATCTGCAGCAGACCCTACGGCACCACTGTGGTCCCTGAATCGTGCTGTCGCCCGAAGAAATTCTGGAATCCACCATCCTGGGGACAAATCCCGGCCACCATTATAAATCCAACTTCAGAACAGCTAGCTCTACAGAGATAGGCTTGGCTCGACTTCCACTCCGAAGCAGTCGCCGTCCACTCAGAGACCGTACCGGACTGCCTGTAGGTAGTGCAATTTTGCAGCGCAGGATATCGTCAACGTTAGCGCCTCCTCAAGAGTTGCCACGAGTTGATTGGAGACCAAAGGCCGTCTGCGTGTTGCCCCTCCACCGACGGGACACCCCACCCCCCCTTCCCCTCCTGCGTCACTTTTTTCCTTTTTGAAGATACTCCGCCATCTAGGAGAGGATAGTGCGTGTTCCGAACGCGCATATCACCGTCAAACTGTTCTTTTCAACTCTTAGACGAACACTTCTTCGCTCCAGCGCGACCGGCCTGTCTTTTGCAGCAGCCACCACCACCCTGAAAAAGAACACTGCCATTCCATCCGAATTGAAGATCAACGCACGCAACATGCATTCCAAGGTCGTCAGTATGTCACCCACCAACCCATGCGGCCGCTCTGGCCCTTCTTCCCCTCACCTTCTGCTCGTCAAGTCACGATAGCTTCATTTTCTCGTTGCGACATCGTGCTAACCGTGCGTCCGCAAAGTCATTGGCTCCGGCCCTGCCGCCCACACCGCCGCCATCTACCTGGCGCGCGCTGAGCTCAAGCCCGTCCTCTACGAAGGCTTCATGGCCAACGGCATCGCCGCCGGCGGTCAGCTCACCACCACCACCGACGTCGAGAACTTCCCCGGTTTCCCCGAGGGCGTCATGGGCGGCGAGCTCATGGAGAAGATGAAGGCCCAGTCCGCCCGCTTCGGCACCGAGATTGTGACAGACACCGTCTCCAAGCTCGACCTCTCCTCCCGCCCCTTCAAGTACTCGACCGAGTTCAACCCCGACGAGACCCACACCGCCGATGCCGTCATCCTGGCCACCGGCGCCTCCGCCCGCCGCCTGAACCTCCCCGGCGAGGAGAAGTACTGGCAGAACGGTGTCTCGGCCTGCGCCGTGTGCGACGGTGCCGTGCCCATCTTCCGCAACAAGCCCCTCTTCGTTATTGGCGGTGGTGACTCCGCCGCCGAGGAGGCCTTGTTCCTGACCAAGTACGCCAGCCACGTCACGGTCCTCGTCCGCCGTGACGTCCTCCGTGCCTCCCAGATCATGGCCAAGCGTCTGCTTTCACACCCCAAGGTCACCGTCCGCTGGAACTCCGTCGGCTCCGAGATCAAGGGCGGCGAGGACGGTCTGATGAGCCACCTTGTCATTAAGGACACCGTCACCGGCAAGGAGGAGACCGTCGAGGCCAACGGTCTGTTCTACGCCATTGGCCACGAGCCCGCGACGACCCTCGTCAAGGGTCAGCTCGACACCGACTCTGAGGGATACATCGTCACCAAGCCCGGCACGCCGCTGACCAGCGTTGAGGGTGTCTTCGCTGCTGGCGACGTCCAGGACAAGAGATACAGACAAGCCATTACCAGCGCAGGTAAGATCCGGTCCCGGATTACTGGGTCCCCGTCAATACGATGTTTGCTGACATTGGAATCCGCTAGGCTCCGGCTGCATGGCCGCCCTGGACGCCGAGAAGTACATCGCCGAGCTGGAGGCCGGCGACCCCAAGGATAACAAGCAATGACTCGACCATCATCTTTGAGCCGCATATATTCAGTGATGTATGAACATTAGATGCCTCTAGACATATAGATTGAGGAGGATTGAGACATAAAAAATAGACCATTGATTTTCAAGCGTAACACGAATGGAAGGGTGGCATCAGGGCGACCGCTCGGAGCCAGGTCCGAGACACCGAAGCTGGGTCTCGGAGATATATCCCACCCTCTATCGAGATATTTTTACGTATGGCCCGGCCGGGCTTTTCCGGATCTTGCAGCATCGCATTTGGGGGCACAACCGACCAACGAAGCTGTCCTTCGTTGCCAATCATTGGCAGCGGCGGCGAGGGCGAGGGTTGATAGTCTAGCCAGTGGTGGCTTTCACCTTTGTTGCCAACCACAAGCGCCGCTCCTCTTGGGCGGCCGTCGTTGCAAGAGATCAGGTCCAGTGCCATGTCGTCCCAACTTGGTTCCGTTTGGGGCCTTTCATAGTTTTCCGAACCCCACCCCTTCCCCTCTTGGACCTCTATACATCAGCACCTTTCGTCCAGAAGCAGCCCACAGACAGCTTCAACCCCCACGTGGAGCTTAGTGAGGCCCAGATGCAATGCCAACGCACGTTCTAGCATATCTCATTCGCCTCGCTCGGCCCACGAGAACCACACAGTATTCCCACCCCATCCGTCGGTGCTACCACTCATTCTAATTGCCGTTCGTGCCTCGCATGACGGGCCCGTCCGCCTCCGGTACTGTCATCGTGTGTTCGTTGGGTGGTGCGTTTTGCGCGGGGCGTCCAGTTGTGTGCCTATCCAAGGCATTGGCAGCACGACAGCCCGAGGCGTGGTCTTGTGCGTGTGACCGTGAGTAATTGGCCGTCGTCCATGTCGTGGCTGTCTGGGCTTTCCGTCCTTCCTCCAAGGGCGGGGTAATAGGAAGCGTACTGTTTCAAAACACGCATCACGGTGATCGGACCGTGTGCCAGAAAGCTTCTCATATTTCAATTCACCTTTCCCATCTCCACCAGGCGATAGAGAATTCTTTAAATGCTCCGTCCCCCCCCCTCTTCCAGGGTGAGCGTTCCGTTGGCTACGAATTCTGGATGAATTGAATCGCCATTCGAATAGAAGAGGGATCTCCGTCGGCCGAACCAATACACGATCTCAACATGCCAAGCAACAAAGGGCATACTTACAAGAGCTCTGGAAGTAACGCACAGGTACTTTGTCCCGAGTCACAAAACTCTATTTTCCTGCCGAGGTCTAGTGAAGTACCAAGGTCCTTTGGATACTTACATGGGGAGGAATAGGGCAATCAGCACGCTCCTCGAGATCGCAGCAGCAGCTGTTCAAATCAGCATTCTTATCATTATTCCAACATGTAAGCTTCACTTCTACCGCGAGCCGAACGGTCCTTCGAGGGGTTCGGGGGCAAGGAAAACGCTTCAGGCTGATGGGTAGAAATCTTGCTCAGAAACGGCTCGTATCACTACGTCGATTCGAAAGGCAACAAGTATTATAACGACGGCAACGGCGGGTCGTCGACAATCACCTCGGCCAGTGGATACCGCACATGCTCCGGATACGGCAAGAAGTAAGCTCTTACTGAAGAATTCCTCAACAGTGGAGAGAGAGAGAAGGGGGAGGGGGGGACCCAGCAGTGCAGTCTTTGTGTGATTTGCCATCTCGGTCCTGTTTACTTTACTTGACTGACAGAGATACTGACTTGTTCTGCTTGTCAAAGTGTTGGAATGAAATGATTTGACGACATTAAGAGGTGAAGACGCGCATGGTGTCGGGGCTGGCGGGGGAATCTATATAAGCAGGCTTGCTTTGTTTAATTTAAGGAAATGCTACGATACGACTGAGATGGTTTGGGAGGAGGCTTTGTTTTACACATATACCAGGGCGCAAAATACGATTTACTGCTTTTCGTTGCATTGCATTGTTGGTGTAAACTCCGAGGTTGCTGTTCATGCGAACATGCCATTCCACCTGCTACTTTCCCCTGATGCAATCGCGTCCGTCTGCTATTAGGTTATCAAGGGTCTGCTGGGATAGCCCTGCTGAGTCTCACGATAGCGTCCAAAGTTGGGTGGGGAGGGGAGGCTGAGGGCTGCGGTTTGGACATCAGAATGCAAACCAATCCCTTACATTCATGAGAGCCCTGATTGCCATCTGCAGAATGCGACTGACGTAACAAGAATTCTACTTCCCGTTGTCTCTCGGCTGCATATACTCGCTTGTTGCTTCCATCAGGGTGCTCAAGGTTGGCTGAAACCCAAATAAGATAAGGTAACTTCACTTCCTGCAACCGGCTTCCTGTAACCAAGGTGCTTTCCCCGCCTCTCACTCGCGAGCAATTTAAATGAGATGCGGGGCGAGAAGGTGCAATTCACCTGAGCTGTTGGCTGTTCTTATAGCCAGCTCTCCCGTTCCCTTCCCACCTGCTTCGCTTCCGTACTCCTACACATCAACAAACGAACGATCCCACCACTCAACAGCTCTGCACCACTTCTCGATATTCGCCTCAATCCATCTTCTTGAACAATAGCCAAGATGCCTAGCAACGAGGGAAACCAAGGATTCTCCTACAAGAGCTCCGGCACCAACAGCGAGGTATGTGACCACACTTTCCCCCGGGGGGGGGGGGGGGGGGGGGGGGGTTG
>JAXISO010000203.1:0-76322 GCA_036785465.1 Colletotrichum agaves
AGCCTTAACTATAAAATTATTTATATATTTAAAAGTATTTATATAATTCTTAAAAATATCCTTAAAATTAAATTATAATTACTTACTTTATAGGTTTTATTTAATAAATATATTAATATAATAAATAGTAAAACTTATAATTTTAGTAGGGTTTATTTCCTTATTACTAAAGGTATATAAATAATTATATATTAAATAATTAATAAGGCTTTTAAACTTATTAGGGATAGGAATTAAGAATTTTTAATATACTAGGCTAATAAGAGTATTAGAGGTAATTAATATAATACTTAGAAGAATAATAAAAGAAAATAAACTATAAATAAATTAATATTAATATTATAAATATAAGTACTTTCCCTAAATTATAATTATTAGGGGTTAATTTATTTAGTAAATAAATTATAAATACTAAACTTAAATATATTCACTTACTCTAATTATTACTTCTTTTCCTAAAAAGGGGAACTTAGTCTTCCTAAAGAGGGAACTTAGTCTTTAACCCTAAAAAAGGGCTTCCTAAACAGGGAATTTTATAAGGAGGGAGTATTAAATAAGAGTAGGAGGTTTTTATAATACTTATTTTTCCCTAGAAGGGCTTCCTAAAGAGGGAAAACTTAATACTTCTAGCCTAAAAAGGGGCTTCTTAAAAAGGGGATTTAATTTAATTAATTAGTCCCTAAAAGGAGTTAAAGGGTTCTTCCTAAAGAGGGGATTATTATAATTATTAATTAAATTAAGGGAAAATAATAATAAATAATAAATAAGGAGATAAATTAATAAATAACTATTTAACTTAAGAGTTAATACTTATTATATACTCTAGTTAAATACTAATAAAAAGGGGTAATAATAAATAAACTAGTAGAATAATTTAAATAGTTTAAAAAATTTAATATATACTATTTTAACTTAGAAAGGTTAGGTACTACTAATATAATTAATTAATAATTCTATTAAATCTTTACTTATTAGTAGAAGACTATTTCCCTAAAAGTACTAACTTTTATTATAATAATAAATTAATTAATAGATTTATTAAATAGGAATAAGATTATAAATAGGAGAGATTTAAGCTAGAGGTTATAAAAGGGAGAGATTAGAGGTAGAGATTATTATAGGAAGGAGGGGGTTTTTAGAGGTATAAGAGAGAGAGGAATTTAATACTAAATAATATAAAATAGTAGTGAATTAAGTAATTTAGTATAATTAACTAAATTAATAAAAAAGAGGCTAAATAAATTAAATTAATAAAAAATAAGTTAAATAAACTAAATATAATTATTACCTCTCTTAAGTATTTTAAAGAATTAAGAGAGAGTATACTATTATAAAATTACTACTTTATTATTATTATTTATAATATATTTAATATACTATATAAATAATATAAAAAGGTAAGTTATTATTAATAATAGGTAATTTTAGTGTATATTTAGTATATTCTCTTATAAGATTTCTCTATAAAAGAGAAGGGAGTTACTTATTTTTAAGGTTAAATAAGTTAGATTTTAGTAGGTATAGTAGAATAAGTTATTCTATAGTAAAATAAATTAGTTAATTTATACTATTTTATATAATTTACTCTATAGTAGTCTAGAGAGGAAGGAATTAAAATAGTAATTTATTATTATTTAAATAAGTTAATTATTATTTAGAGGTATTCTTTACTACTAGTTATTTTAAAAGGGATAAATTATAAATAAGGAGTAAGGGAGATAAAGGAATAAAGGGAGAAGTATAGAATTTAGTGGGATTAATAAGGGAGAGTAAGAATTATTAAGGATTATTAAGGGAGGAGAATAGTCCTATTAAATTTAAAGTGGAAGAATAGTTTTTAAAGTTATTATAGAATAATTAAAAAGGAGTAGAGGTATAAATTATATATTTATAATTATTTAAAGAGTTAAGAGTATATAATATAGTAGGAACTTTATTAGTACTAAGAAGAATTAGAAATTTTATTTAAGTAGAACTAATAAAGTTATTATGGGATAGACTAAGGTATTAATTATAAATTAGGGGATTTAAAACTTTACCTAGTTAAAATATAATTTAATACTTTAGAGAGTAGGAAATAAAAGGGGAGACTAAATTATTACCTTCTAAATTTATTATCTCTATTAATATAATATTTAATTATAGAGGGAGATTTAGAATTACTCTAGAATAAATATTATTTTTTTAATTTAGGAAGTAGTAAACCTTATTAATTTATAATTTATTATATTATAATATAATAATATAATTAATTATTAATTAATATAGAATTTATTATATTAATTAATTCTAATACTTTAGTAATAGAGATAATAAGTCTACTATATATAAAGTAAAAGTAGGTTAATTAAAGTAAATTATTTAGAGAGGGAGGCCTTAGAGGAAGAAGTAATATCCAGTTGAGGAGGGTTATATATAATTATGTGTGAATTACATAACTACCTATATAACTACTAGAGTATTTACTCTAAAGCCTTGAATTTATATAGAATCTAGTAATATAAGTAAATATCCTAATAAGAGCCTTTATTATACCTTATAAAGAAGAGTATACTATTTAGGTAGAATTAAGCCTATAAAGACTCTTTTAATAGGCTTAAAATTATATTTATTTTAGAGTTAATTTTAGTTTAGTAGGACTTAAATTAATTTATAATAATAGAGGTAAATTACTCTAGTATAATACTAAGAGAATACTTATTTTAAATAAATATAGAGAGTATTCTCTATTCTATAATTTATTATTTAATTTAACTTACCTCTATATAATAGAATTATATTATTTATAATAAGGAGTTATTAGTAATTATCTCTTATTTAAAGGCCTAATTAGTAGAGCTTAGGAGTATAATAGAGCTTTTTATTATTTTTATAAATTATAAGGCTTTGGAATACTTTATAAGCCTAAGGCTAATATTAAAGTAATAAGTTAAATAAGTAGAGACCCTCTCTAAGTTTAACTTTAATTTAAAGTACTATTTAGAATATTTAGCTAATTACCTAAATACTCTATTTAGGAGAGACTAGGATAATATTATAGAAGTTTAACTTTTAATATAAGTCCTTAAATTAATTAGTATTATAAGAGGGACTATATTTAAATTTTTTTAGGTAATTATAATTCTAGTAATAAAGGTAGAAGAATAGGACCCTAAGGGGGCTAAAATAGTAGAGACCTAGCCTTATTATATTATTATTACTTTATTAAATAAGTATACTTTATTCTAGAGTATAATTTTATTAATACTTTAGGACTAAGGTATAATAAATACTCTAGAATATATAGTTTATTTTATAATAGTAAAGAATAGGGCTAGGTAATTTTTATTAAATACTAATATAAGAATATAAGTTATAAATTATTTAGTTAGATTAATTAAAGTACTTTAACACTAAGAGTATATTTAGGTCCTAGAGTATAAGCTCCTTATTATAGTTATTTTATAAATAGTATATAACTCCCCTATTCTAGAATACCTAGGTATAAACTTAATATTTATTACTTTATTCTAGAATTAATACTAGGATAGGATATTATAGGATATTAAGTATTTTATTTATACTTATAATATTTATTAATACTCCTATAAGGGTTATTAATACTACTAGGGCTTTTTATAATTCCTTCTTATTCTTAATAGGTTTTAGTTCTAGATTTTAATTAACTTTATAATAGAATTACTTAGTAAGAAGAACTTAGACTTATAATTCCTAATAATAATTATAAATTATTTCTCTAAGTATATTTAATTAAAGTTTATAGTTTTAATATTAATAGAGGTATATATTAAATAATTTTATAATATATAATAGTACTTTTATAATTTCCCTATTGTAATTATTAGTAATTAAGAATTAAACTAAATTAATTAGTTTTAATTAATACTATATAGATTTATAGGAGTATAGTAACTTTTATTTACTATATTTTACTCTTAAATAGATAGTAGAATAGAGTATATAATACTAAAGATCTAGGTATTTTTATAAGTATATATTACCTTCTCCTAGTTAGACTAATTATTATATATTACTATTTACTAGTTAGTTTTAAATAATTAGGACTTATTAATTACTAAGGTTAATTTAAATAGGTTATTAAATAAATTTAATATAAATTCTATCCCTATAATAAGGACTAATAATATAATAATATTATTAGACTTAGGTTATATTATAATTTTTTTTACTTATTTAAGGAAGAGTATTATTTTAGTATAAGTTATTATAGTATTTACCTAGTAATAGAATAAATAGAGTACTAATAGGGCTTAAAGGGTTATAGAATAGTTTAGGGTTAGGGATAGAGTTTAGTTATCCCTCTATTATATTAAAACTAATAAACTTAATTAAGTTACTATTAAATATATAATAGTAAATATCCCTAATTTATTAAATATTATACTTAATATTCCTTATAGAATTTACTTAACTTTTTATATTAATTTAATTAAGAGAGTAATTAATAAACTACTATTATTCTAGTAGTTTACTAATATTTATTTAGACTTTATATTAGTTTTATTCTTAGAGAATAAGTTAATTTAGGAGAAGTATATTATAGAGAATATTCTTATTACTAGGAATACTTTTAAATAGGGGTATTATTATAATATATTAATTAAGTAGAAGAGTAATAATTTATTTATATAAGAGTTATTAAAGAATTTAGAGGATAATAAAGTAGTTTTATAATTTAAAGTATAATATAGAAATATTTAGGAAAATAATAAATTAATATTTATTTATTAATAATAGAAAATTATTTAGGCTATAATTTAAGTATAATTAGCCCCTTAGAGTAGAATTAAATATAATAATTAAAATATCTCCTTATTTTTCTCCTCTTCCTTATTATAAAAGCCTAATAGCTCCTTATAAGCCTAGTAGTAGGGGTATAGGTATATAATAGGGGTATAGTAGTAATAGTAAATAGGGCTACTAGACTTAATAGAACCTAGGATTTTACTTTAATAATAGTGAGGAGTAGTATAATTATTACTCTAGAGAATAGTACCTTATTAATTAAATATTAATAAATTATTATATAATTAGGAGTTTAAAGGGAATTTATTATAAGGTTTATAAGGCTATTAAGGCTAATAAGAACCTAGTTCTAATTAAGAGCTAGGGGTATAAAGGGGGTAGTAAGAGTATAGGAAGTAAGAGTAATAGGGGTAATAATAATATAAATAGGGGGAATTTATTATATATAGTAAAAGTAATTATTATAATAATAATATACTATAGAGAAGTTTATTATAAAAATAATAATATAATAATTTTTATTAAACTTATTAATATTATTACCTAGAATTATAAGGGTTATAATATACTTACTTTTATTAATTAAATTATTAATTTAATAATTAATAAAATAGAATTTAGTATTAATAATAAATAAGTATAATCCCTATTTATATTTATTTTTATTAATTAAGTACTTATAATAGAAGTTATTATTATTTAGAGTATATTTAATTTTAATATTAATATAATTATATTTAATATAATAATTAAGGTAATATTATTATATTACTTTAGGGGGCTAATTCTTTTTATTATTAGAGTTATTATTAAGAATATAATTATTATATATTTATAAAGTAGGCTTTTTATTAGGGTTATTATAATTAGAATTATTATTAGGGGTATTAAAAGTAGAGGAAAGTATAATTAATATAGTAAGGGAGGAGGGAATAGTAGGAAAATAATAGTAATAATATTAAGTATATAATAGTAATATAAGAGAGGTAAAATAGAAGGAGAAGAGAGGAGGTATAGTGGGAGAGGAGGGGAAAAATAAATAACTACTAGGGGAAGAAGAAGAGAGGAAGAGGGTAGGGGGAGGAGAGAACTATTTATACCCCTAGGAGAAGAAGGGGCCAACACATAGTTACTTAGGTAGCAAATTATAACTGAATAACTAGATTTTTCCTATTAGTGGGTAGAATAAAGCTATAGGAGTTAGTAAGATGAGGGGGGTGGGGTAGAAGGGGAAGTGGGGGGTATATTATGGGCCTAAGTCTTAGGGCTTATGTATAATGGCTGGAGTGGGTTCTACTAGGGAGCCTTATAAGGATATAATAGAGTTTATATACTTTATATAAACTCTTCCCTTCCTTCCCTAAGTTTAGTATAATACTATTTTAGTATTATAGAGTTATTATTTAGTAACTAGCCTATAATATATATATATATATATAAATATAAGTAGTATAGAGTTTATAAGTTTATAAAGGAGAATATTTTAAAGTAATATTATAATAAATAATATATTTTTTTATAAAAAAGTAATTTAATTAAAGTAAAGTAATATAATTTATTATTCTAGGGAGCCTTAATAAATAGCTTAGTTAGTTACTTATTATAATTATAATTCTATAGGGGAAATATAGTATAATTATTATTATTATTATAATTTAATAATAAATATAATATAGTAAGTTAAGCTTAGTTTTCTTTATAAATTAGTATTCTTTAAATTAAGTCTCCTTAAGTTATATTTATAATAATATATCTAGTTATTATAGTTTCTTTTCCTTTATTCTAGAACTTATAAGTATAAAGCTATAATATTATAATATATTTATGCGGATGTGTGGAAGTGTGTGGTTTTATTGTTCTTTGTCTCTATAGTATTCTTACCCTGTTTCACTAGCCTAACTTTAGTCTATAGGATTTAGGGTCTTAGTAGATTTACCTCAATGTAGCACTGTAGTGGTCGGATGGAGGAGGCCATGCCGCAATTTCACACACACGATGGGACGAAGCCGATAACCCGACTCCGAGTTTTCTAAAAAACCCTGCTTGTTTTCTTCTGCAATGAGTGCTGGTCTTCGCGGCTCGGGATCAACTCTTTGATTGAATTTGCTTGAGAGTTATGAGGCTGAAGAGCCCGCGGATAACATCAGATCATTACCTCACCGGCGATCAGTATTGGCTCGCCATCGGACGGCTCGAAGCTTTAGCGGTATCGGGGGCCAAATAGTTTGGGCAGCCACCTGTCTGTGAAGAGACAGACGAGCTGACAGGTCGATTATCGTCCGAAGTGGCGGTAAGAAATCTCCAGACTCCCTGTCAAGCGAAAGGGTTGCAGGCTTGGCTGGGACAGAGATCGATCTCGCAGCGGCAATCCATACACGGGGCAAACGTCGGCTTGTGAATTGCAGACTGCAAGCTATCGTTTTGGTGCTGCTACATGACGCGAGGCATCGAAACACGCTCAACTCTTTTCCTAACCGTTTACGGGCATATCATGGCAACCGCCGATATTCTGGCAGCAAACTGTCCTCAGGAGCAGAGAGGGGTCGCTTGATTGAAAGATGACGATCCCGAGCCTGTCTGAGGCTGGGTTTGAAAAGTGACGGAGAAATAATCTTGACTCGGTGGCTTCGCAACCACGCCCTGGTCGCCATGTCTTGGACATTCAGCCAAAGTTCCGCTATCGAAGAAGCGGCGCTCCCAGACCTCGACATGGCCGCACAAAGGCCGTGTGATGATGGCAATTCTTGATGCGGACAACGGGGAATCCCGACTCTTCTTACCCCAGAATGAAGCTTCAGTCGGCCGGTGTTTCTTCCTGGTATGGATGACTTCGGATTGGCTGACATTTGGGATGTTTACTTCCTAACGCACCGCTGCAGCTGATCAGATCGAAATATTTCAGCATCGCCGGCTTCCTGCTGCGCGGGGTTCAATATTACCACACATACTCGTTGGGCAGGCCTCTTCGAAGCGGCCGCGTCGCTAATAACCTTTGACGAGGTCCAAGAGGGGAACCGGACTCGGACGTAGGCTTGTTTGCCTCGAGGTAACCCGGAATTAAAGATCGGGCGATGGAGTACTCCCAGACATCAGACTGTTGGCATGGGAGGAAATGGATAAGTGCTGGTTGTGGGGGAATCGGATCTCGTCCCGTCCCGCATCACAATGGAATCCCTTTGGTTTTATCTCCATCACACGTTCATGGTATTGGCTGGCGACAGGAATTCACAGCGCGATACCTGTTTCGAAAGACCGTATTCGCCCATACCCGACGACCCAAGACGGCGGTAGACCTCGATTAAGAAAACCCGCGACAAATGTTTGCCAGCGCTGGATGTGACCCCATTTTGCAGAAGTTGGCGGCTTCTCGGTACAAGATTTTATGCAAGCACCCGTCGTCTTTCCAACCCATTTCACAACGCCTACCCCCTCTCTCAGGGCAACTCATCCATGCGCATCATGTGCAGCGAGCCGTGTTGTGGTTTGAACTATGTACTTGTGTGAATGTCTATACTCTGAAGGAATCATCTCAGTACAAATTCAAAACTAAACGAGGAAAAAAGAAGAACACAAACAAATAGCAGACATGCGTGGACGCAGGACGACGTAAGCTTGAAGAAAAAAAGGTTATATGCCAAGTTGAACCATTTAGCCCACCCTAGCTCAGAAGAGAAGCCGGAGCAGAGAGCCCTTTCCGATGAAAAATTACTCCGTCATCCCAGTTCCAACATGCATCACATACGCCGCCCTATGCTCAGAGAAGACGTGCGCACACATCCCACGCCAATACCACATGTCGCGCAGGCCAATTGCAACCACATACAACGCACACCATATATCTCAAAGAAAGGTATGTCCACCCCCTCATACGCGCACCCTTCACATGCTCTTTTCTAATTACCGGCCGTACGACTGAGTCTATGACCAGACATCCTCCTGCGAATGGTATGTTAGCAAACTCCGAAGACTGTTATGATAGAGACGCCGGTGTGTCGTACCTGGTACTGATTCGACGCCCTCATGTTCTTGACAATTTCCTCGGCCTTGGCCTCGGAGATGCCACGCTGCTCCGATAGGATCTGGGCGAGGACGGTATTGACCTCGCGGGCCATGTTCGCGGCGTCACCGCAGACGTAGAAGTAGGCCTTCTTCTCGAGGAGCTTGTTGATCTCCTCGGCGCGCTCCTTCAGGCGGTGCTGTACGTAAACCTTATTGGCACCTTCGCGGGAAAAGGCCGTAACTAGCTCGAAGTTGTCGCCGAGAGCCTGCTTGTATTGCTATTTGATGATGTGTCAGTATCTTTTATCCCTTGCATCGGTGTTTCAGTAGGGAGGGGCTTTCTTGTGTCTTACCTCCCACTCGTCTTTGTACAAAAAGTCCTCGCTCTGTTTCCTGCAACCGAAGAAGAGAATCGTCTTGCCCACGTCGGCACCGTCCTGCGCGAGCTTCGCGCGCTCTTGAATGAAGCCGCGGAATGGCGCAACACCAGTTCCGGGTCCGATGCAGATGATGGGCTTGGAAGGATCGGAAGGTAGCTTGAAGTTGGAGTGGCGGACATGGACGGGGACATGGATGCCATCGTACTTGTTGCGGGGACCCATGATCTCGTAGGTGAGTCCGAAGGCGGTGGGCTCAGGGTCGTTGTTCTGCTTTTGCTTGAGGGCCAGGAGGTAGTTGGTGGCGACGCCGCGGAACGGGTCCTCGCGGCCGGGGATCATGACGTTCTCGACGACGGCGGTGATGGAAATCTTCTTGGGCTGGACCAGAGACGATGAGGAGATGGAGTAGTAGCGGGGCTGGAGCTTGTTGAGGCCTTCGATCCAGGCGGAGAAGGGGATGTTGGTCCACTTCTGGCCGCCGCTGACGGATTGCAGGAATCGGACAATGTTGAAGTAGTGGGCACCGGTCTTCTCGTGGAAATAGTCCTTGTCCCCTCCGAGCTTGACCATCTCGGCCTTGATGTCCTCAGAGGGAGCAAAGGCGGCGAGGGTAGACACGAACTGACGGGAAACAGGGGCGCAGATCTCGAGGTGGTAGCGGATGATGGCATCGTAGGTGGTGGGCGTGGGGAAAGGGACCTTGGCGGTCGGCTCGAGGGCCTTGACGCTGATGACCGAGTGTCGCTTCTCCGTAAGTCCGACCAGGTCGAGGAAGCGGTCAACCTCTTCACCAGGGTTCGTGGGCCAGATGGCGATATGGTCACCGGTCTGGTAGGAGAGGTTGGATCCACTGATGTCAACTTCGATGTGCAGGCAGTTTCGGTCCTTGACACTAAACAGCTCCTTGGATTCGGCGATGGGGGCAATGTAGGGGTTGTGGGCGTTGAAGGGACCCTTGACGGTGCCCTCGAGGTGCATCTTGTTGGGTTCTCCAACGTAGACCTCGGGCGAGGAGGCATCGAGGCCCTCGCGTTCCAGAATGCTGAAGGTGGGCTCGTAGACGGCCTCACGCTCCTCCAATCCCATCTTCTCGGCCAGAGAAGCCCACATGGGGTCCTTCCAGGCGAGGAAGTCCTCTTCCATGGTGCCAGCGCCGTCGTCACCCTCGCCAGCCTCGCCGATTCTGTTGGCACCGAGCTTCTCGAGAGCCTTGGTGACGTTGCGGACCATGGAGTTGTAGTGTTCGTAGGTGTTGTTGCCGAGACCGAAAGCGACGAAGTTGAGGTTGCTCAGGGTGTTGCCCTCGGAGAAGGAGACGTCCTCGCCGGTGATGAACTCGTAGAAGTCGACAGCGTTGTCGGTGGGCTCTCCCTCGCCGTAGGTGGCGAGAACAAACATGACGATCTTATCGCTGGGGATGGCGTCGAGGTTGTCGTAGTCGTAGTCCTCCAGGTCGGCCACCATGGTCTCGAGGCCGAAGCGGCTCTTGCCTTCCTTTGCGAGTCTCGAGGCGTAGTCCTCGGCGGTACCAGTCTGCGAACCGTAGAAGATGATGCAGTTCTTGCCCGACTCCTCCATCTTCTCCAGGATATTTCTCGTCTTGCCGGCCTTTGCTCCATTGGCGTTGGCGAAGGCGTTGGCGTACGGATCCTTAACGACACCCCAATACTTGCCCTTTGTGAAGTAGGCCGCCGTTCCCAGAAGGATGACGGCCAGGACAATGATGTCCAGCGTGTCGAGCTCCGCCATGTTGGGCCGTCGGACTTAACTGATGAGGAATCTCGTGAAGACCGACGACTACTCCTAGTTTTGAGATTTTCCTCTTGTAGACCGAGTTTTTGCGGCGGGGTTGCGAGAGAGAGAGAAAAGAGAGATGCAACCAAAAAAAAGTCAGCCGGCGCGAGGCAGAAAGATCACCAGAGCGCAATTGCCGGGTTGCCAGCCGTGTGGGAAGACCTCTCCGACGGTTTTGGGGTTGGTCAGGTAGCCGTGGGCAGTGGCGGTTGTTGGAGGGAGTTGGGGGAAAACAAGCCGAAGTCTCGTTCGTACACGTTTAAGCGTAAGGTCGGTGGGGGATGGAGACTGCAATCGTGTTCACATGAGATCACCGGGGGTGATTCGACAATCGCCGTGCGGTGTGTGGTGGTGGTGGCCCAGGAAGCCTGAGGGGTGGCAGACCGCAGAGATGCCGAGTTTCGGACACTGGATGGCGCCTTGGGGGACCCAGCAGGAGAGGCGCTGAACCTACGCCGGGCGGGCGGGTGCCTTCTGGGCGTTGGAGCGGTGGGGAGGTACTTACGTCTTAGTGTGCGCAAGGACGGCGGTTGAGGTACTTGGCCTTTTCACCTTCAGTAGAGGAGAGGAGGTATGTGTGTTGTTGACTAACACTGGTAGAAACACAGTCAGTGTCTTTGGTGAGGGAAAATCGAATAGAGGAAATTGGTTTGAGAAAGGAGAGAGGAAAGATTTGACTTGAAAAAAAGGAATAAAAAGAGTTTATTGGTGCACCGCTGCAGAGAAAAGAAGGCAGCAAAGAGCGAGTGGAGGATGGACGGACGGGATGAGACGGACCCGACTGCAGATCGGCGATAAGGGACCAGGCCTCGGGGCGGTCGCTGGGCTGGGCCGACAGGTAAGGTACCTAGGTAATTAGGTCCTAAGGAACTGGAACTGGAACTGGAACTGGGCTGATTCGGACTTGCAATGTGCCAGGCGCATTCCGAACGTCGTTTTCTGCGAACCTGCCTCCACGGCTCTCCAGACGCGGACTTGCTGTTTTCAAGATACCTGAGTTTCACTCGGTCGCAGAGAGTGAGAATGCGATTGCTTCAAGTACCTAAGTACACTGTAGGTACCGGCCACAGCCCCAGAATATACGTTCCGAGAAGGGGTTGTTGTGTTCGCGCCTACCTACCTAGCCTCACTCTGCGTTGCCCTGTCCGATGCTTAGTCAGTCACTTTTTGAACCATTCGTGGAGCTGAATGAGTCAGCTGCGGCATGCGGCCACGCCAGGGTATTTATTATCACCGAAGAAAGTTTACTTTATTGTTGCGCTTCAGGAAGGACCCCAGAAGCTTGCGTCTGACACGGCAACGGGCGAATGATACCGTAGCTGACTTGACCCGGAGTGGACTGACTGAGTGACTGATGAGCGACCAGTCTGACCGGTAAGCCAGGCTGAGGTAGGACAGCAAACAGCGAACACTTCTGACTCGTCGAATCATCAATGACAGCGCAGCGAGCGGCAGACGATGCATGCCCAGATGGAGATCATGATGGATCCCGCTGTCTGCCGAGCCAAGGAAACACCCCTCCGCGAGACCAATGACGAGTACTTTCAATATAGTCTTTTCTGTTCTACCGTCTACGGCCAAATACCTTAGCTCCGAAAACACCGCACCCACGGAGCAGCCACGAGTTACCTTATTTCCACTGTCCAGAACTTTCCGCGTCCTCGGATTCCGGCGCAGGGACCAGCAGTATTCCATTCCAGGCCACTGCACCGCCCACGACTTGCAGTCAATGGCAGCCAAATCTTACTCACATACATTACGCACGAACGCACGAATCCCGCCTCAGGGCATCTAATTCTACTGCGCAAACTCTACCTCGTACCTTATTAGCTGCGTTCCTGATTCTCCGCTTACGTCCCTGACATCTTCGTGGGGATCGGCGCCATAAACCACATCCTACAGCCTTGGAGGGCCGCCCTGGTTTCCAAACACCGTGCCAGGCATATATTCGGCGCGGGCCATGCCGCACAGCCTATTCTAACGAGATTTCCTGCCTCTTGGCTACGACGGCATCATGGCTGCCCACTCAGACTAGAATCATGGTTGACACGGCAGACAGGGTCCTCGGACTGGTAGTCGATACCTCCCCGAACACGAATACGCTCACAGCGTGGGCCCCAGTCAACGGGCGTGGACGAGTATTCCCCTAACTCTCGGCCGAGCAGGCACATCGATTGTACGCGCTGTGGAGTCGGCGCCCCGGACGAATACACCAGTCCGCTCCTCCCATGATGCCGGGCCGGCCGGCAGTTGCAGTAGGAGAATGCCAACCTATGCCTTCCTTATTCTAGCTAGATCGCATGCCCATCCCGAGACTGCCGGTTTGAAGCCGGAGCACCAAGGGCGGGACTCGCGCCAGACCTCGTCGACAAGAAAACTGGACCTGCCTTTCGGGACAGCTATCTTCCCCGGAGTCACACCGCGATTTCGGTCTCGGACCTTCGTACAGTCCTCTCTCTACCAGCGCCAGCGCCGGCGCCTGCCCGCTTTGCTTCTGGCCTGGTCATATGTCGTATTCTTGCGGCTGCCAGTCATTACTCATAATTACGCCTCCGCAGCTAGCCAGGTCGCAAATTGCGAGCCTCTCGTTCACGCTGCGCCACTGGCGAGGCTGATACGAAGGAGCTGACCCTGATCAAATCAAATGACATGCAGAAGAAAATCGACAAGCGAGCGTGGGTACTTCGATAAAAGGAAGGCATCCCAGTTGCCAGGAACAGAAGCCGTTGCGTGTTCTTACCTTTGTTTCTTTCCTGCGAGACTTGCAGGACTCGTTCCTCTTCTTTGGCTCGCCGTCCGCCATGGCTCTCGAACGTTTGCGTTTCTTTTCGCTCGATTGGACGGCGCGCAGTTGACAGCGCACATCACACACGTCGAGTGAACGCAATGAAGACGAAGCTGGACTATTAGCGTTGTGCTGGACGACCTGCAGACGATCATCAGATCAACTCATCACAAGACCGTACTTGAAAAACCTGTTGAACGACCAATGCAGGCTGCCGCAGGTCAGATCCCACGGTGCTTCGATGGTGATCGGGCCCAGAACTGGCCATGTCAACAGCGGCCATGGGTTCATTTGACCAAAAAAAAAAAACGGGATCGGTACGGATATTGTTCGGATATTTTCAGCCCACATGTGCAGCGGATGATCCTCCGAGAAATGATAATCGGCCTGCAAGTGCCGCGGTCCCTCTTCAGCTCGAGGCTGATGTCGTGAGCCTTGTCGCGCTTATGATGAAGTCTCGTCGTTCTCAATTTCGTCAGCCTTTGGAAGCAGGGACGCGCCTATGACCTGCACGAGACTATCCGTAAGCTTACCGGGCTTATTGGGATAAGACGTGAATTCATTTTCCTGAGATCGTCATTGCTCAGCGGAGGTGGCTCCCACCAGTAGGCTCGCAATTCTTTTATGTTAACCTGCAATACTGCAGTGTCTGCATAACGATTCACAGCATTAAGCGCGGATGTCAATCTCCAGCACTGATCACCCTCCGGAATCAAACGCCAGAAGCCAGAGGACTCTGCCAAGCAATAGCCTTCTGCGCTATTGCCTTTGCCCCCGGTCGACATAGCAAATCATCAGAAGCAAGAACAACAATAGCAAACAACTGGCATGAATCACATCTGGAAATGCTGACTCAGCCGCCCATACGAATGATCAGCAGCCCGATGGCATGGCTAGCATTGATGATTAGAATTTCTGACTTTATAATCACTTTGCAAGCTGATGCGCCAAACCGAATGGCTAAGCGTGATTGGATGGAGCTGTACTCAGTGTTCGGCCATTCTTACCGCCCCAAGGCAGTCCCCAGCAAGCTTCTCAGGGCTGCGAACTTCGAAGGGGGGACCCCCCTCCGATGGACCTCTTGGTTCTTCGGGGGGGACCCTCAGGGACCAATACTTCCCTTGGTTGCCCCTCCGCACTCCGGGCCATGGGGATTGATGATTGGCTGCGGCCCTTGCATAGATGACCTCGCATGGCCAATGCCATTTAGGAAAATATGGTGTCCACGAATTGAGCGGCCAACGGGCTGTGGGCGGGCTCAGGGGCGGGTTTTCTTGGCCAATTTTTAGGCCCAAAGTGGATAACAATGGAGATCAACACAGCTTGACAGCCATGAGGAGCCAGGAACCAGCCGCGGGAAACTTGCAGCGGGAGACCTGTTGGCCAAGGATGAAGGATCAGTGAGAGAGTCTGAAGTTTGAACACGAAGGTGCGATCTCTTCTGGTGCCTTTTGCCACCCAGCCATGTTCAGGGCGAGTTTTTACGGAGAACAGAGGACAGAAACTCAAAAGACAATCAATGAGAGGCGGAAGAAGCATCACATCGGCATGGGTCCTGGCTGCGCTCGAGGTCCTGTGAGGCCTGTCGACAGCGAATGAGGGTATCGAACTGGACTTGATGAGAAGAAGAAAAGTACGGAGTTCGGATCGGATGACTTACCTTGTGAGGTGTGTATCCCTACCCAACGTTTCCCAGGACGGGGTACATAACCCACGGTCGCTACAGGGCTGTCGTTACGCACATTGACGCATCGAGCAGAAGTACCCGCGCCCGGTGTACGATAATGATCCTCTCCTTACGGATACCTCGCCTTATGCTTCTTTACCACCCTGGCCCGGATGCTACTTGCTGTTCATATTGAGCAGTTCTACCTTAATTGACAAGACAGGCCCTGTCAATAGGGCATGGCTCAATGGCACCTCGGCCAGATGCCAGTCAGTTTCTCTTTCCAACCACCTTTCTCAAGGTAGACAGAGACTAGGTAGAGACCCGAGGTCGAGGTGGTGCTTGCTTCGTTTTATTGATTGAATAGATTGATGAAAACTGCTTCTCTCTGTTGATTTGCTTGTCGGCCTGCCTCCTTTGGCTACTTTGCCTTGTCATTGCCAGTCAGTCTATCTACTACCCGTATTCCCCCCCTTTCTTGTCCATTAATTCATCATACCCACTCCGAGTTCAAATCCTCTTTTGTCCCGCCGCCTTTTGTGAAAAACATTCTTCATCATCCTCCTCCTCCTGCATCCTCCGCCCTCCGCTTCCGTACCTACCATCCACCTCGCTCCCGGCCGCCAGAGACGGTGCCACGAACCTCGAATGTCGTAAGACCCGGATCATGGGACTCGATCCGACGCGACAATGGGTGAGTATAGCTGCATTACATACATTACCTCACATCCCCATATGCACACACATACACACACACATACACGTACATTTACACATGCCTCTCTACTTTACGTACAACGCCTTTCCTTGATCTTGATACCTTGACGGGCCGTGGACGACACGGATGGATACACCGGACGCTGCTTTGCGCTACCGGCGCCATACTTCGCTTCCCTCCATCTCGTCTCGTCTCGTCTTTTCTCCCTGGCCCGCCATGGTCCGTTCTGGCCTCGTCCCGTCCGACGCCTCAGGAACCATCGTCCGCCGTCGACCAGAGTACACCACCATCGTCGCTACCCTGATCCGCCGCATCCACACACACACACACACACACACACACACTTCCTCTCGAACCAAGGGCACACAGACACGGGCCTAAAGCAGCCTCGCTCCGCTTTACTCTGCCGCGCGCTGCATTGTTGGTCGCCGCCGTGCTCCCGCCTACGCTACTTGGCTACCACCGTTAGCTGTTGCTGTTGCTGTGCTGTGTCGTGCCGTATTTGTGCTTCCCAGCCCTGAACTCTGTTTCTTTGCGCCCTTCATACCATCGCAGCCCCCCTTCTACGGTCCTTCTACTCCATCACCACACCCGTCCTCTCCCTCTAGCCCCTACCCGTCCATTTTCCTGCTCTGCTCTGCTTACTTATGGCGTTGGTATGTGCCGCGGGCTTTGCATCTGTGCACCTTCAAAACGTCTAACGCATCCAAACCTCCGCCCCGTCTCCGTCCCTACGCGCAGCCAAATGTTCCACAAGAGAGAGGGAGGCCTGTCACTGACCATAAGACGTCGTCTCGTCTAGCTCCGTCCCAGACGACGCTGCCCGATCTTTTGCAGGACCCGCCGTTAAAGTTCTCTCCGCGATCCGTCACCACCCTCGACGAAGAAGACGAGGAGGACGACGGCTGGGATCGAACCCTGAGGCCCGTCGCCGTGGAACCGTATCCGACCTCTCGCTCCGTCACCCATTCCCGCGAATCCTCCTTCGAAAAGCTCTCTCCCCAGCCGCCCCCGGTAGCCGGCTCGAGCCTCACCTCCCCCCGAATACACAACCACTCCCTGTCCCGCTCTGCCGTCGGCGGCGTAATCGAGCGAGCCGTCGATCCCAAAAGCGCCTCCTACGGCCACCACCGCCAGACCTCCATAGTCCACGGCATCCAACACTCTAGAAATGGAAGTCATGCCAGCTCTTCTTCGAGTCCCCTCAGCCCGCAGATGATTGCTGCAGCCGGCGCGAGCCTCACCTCAACCTCAGAGCGTCCCGAAATGCATACCGTCGGGCGATTGGAACCAGACGCGCCCCCGGGGCCGCGCCCGGGCACCGCCTTGTCCGGCACAACCGTCAACTCCGGCCCTCACGTCCCAGAGAGGACCTCATCCGCGACTGACTTCACTAACGCCTCCGTGACGCAGAGGAAGATGGAACGAATGCACAGCAAGTCGAGACGCGACCACGCGCACCACCACTCCCACTCCTCGCGACACCACAAGGACGAGCAGAAGACCGTGGGGGAATACGCTCTGCATGTGCTCTTCACATCGGTATGTTCTTTGTCATCACCCTCTTCTTTGCGCTAGTAACTAATCTCTTTCGTGCTAGTTTATTGCTCAAGCCGAGGAAAAACTCAATGACTGCATCACAGTTCCGTTCGAACCGGAGCCGCAGGTCGAGCAGATCTGCGGCCCTGGAGTCGATCCCTCATTCGATCAGATCATTACCGCCCTGGGCCACATCGCCCGCCCCCGTCCAAAACCCCTGATAGATTCAATGATGCTGTGGAGGAAAAGCAAGAGCGATGCTGCCAACGAGGCAAGAAGTCAGCTGCAACAGTCAAGGGGTGCGCCCCCGGGACCACTCCAACGGAGGAATACTGAGCCTCTCCAGCCCTTGTCTGGAGGAGGACAGATGGACAACGGCTTGACGAGTCCGCAGACGTCCCTTGCCGCCAAGCAAGAATTCGTTGCTCACGCCGAACGACGCTCGACGGTCTCCATCTACATTCTGTGCCGAGTTTTGTTGGAGGTCATTAGCCAAACGAGTTTGCCCTTCCTAACGCTGGAGATGGAAGAAAAGCTGGAGGGTATCATTTTTGGGCAGCTAAAGATAGCCGACACCGATCAGCTCATGGTCAGCCCCTTGAAACTCGCCAATTGGAACCTCTTTGCCCAGCTCCTTGGTGTCATGAGCGAGATCAACTTCAAGGGGGTTACCGAGAGATTCCTTGGCGACATCGAGCGCACCCTCCAGGATCTGGTTGTAAAGAGTCCAACATCACCAGCCGGTCGCGATGCCGAGGGCAAAATCGAGCTTGTTCTAGGTGGAATGAAGCATATCAGAATCAATATGGTGCCGCAAGAATCCTGGGAACAGTGCTGCGATTACCTCATACAAGTCGGACGTTTATTTAACCGTTCGCATGGCCAACGAGTCAAAACCGCCTTCTGCCAGGTACTGGAGGCGCTACTGCTCTCTATTGCTTCTAAAGCAACAAACCAGGACTTGGCTCATCCGAAGTGGATCGAGGTGCTCGGAGCCATTGGTCCCAGACTGGCGCAGATGTTCATCAAGCCGCGGCACTGGGCTTTTGCCTTTCCTCTCACGGCTACGATGCTCTCCCTATCCACGCCAGAGACTTTCGGGTCTCAATGGCTCCAACTAATCCTGCCCTTACAACCGAAGCTGAAGGACCGCTTCACTCGACCGCTCTGTCTCCAGGTAATATCGAGACTCTTGTGGACTTACCTCTACCGAACCAATGACTCTTTGCCGAATGCTACAAGAAAACTTGATGAGGTGATGAAGCTGGTTCTGTCACAAACCAAGCGTAGTCTTATCGCCGCAGATTCAGCTGTTGCCGAGCCGATTATACAAATCATCCGAATCATTGGATACAAGCAGCCCGAGTACTGCTTCAAACACGTCATCTTTCCTCTGATCAACGCCGAGGTGTTCGTGACCAACAAGGAGCTCAAGGTCGAACAATTAGATCCGGATCGCATGGTCATTGGAATCAGAGCATTCCTTGCCATCATGTCGGACCTTGAGAAGGGGGAGCAAGGGCGGCCTCCTTTCCCACTCGCATTGCCGCCGCCACCTACGCCGGATCGCGTGCCTACTTCTCCCGTAATGGCGTCACCTCATCACCCTCAGTACGGGGCCTCCGCTGGCGAAGGTGAACAGCTTTCTCGTCCAGTCAAGGTCGCTGCCCTCGGTGACACCGTAAGGGAGTACTATCATAAATTTTGTGAGATTCTCGGCAAGATCACAATCATCTGTGACAACACCTTCGGAGGCCAGGCTGTCTTGGATGAAAAGTTCAATAGCCCGGGGCCCAAGACCCCTATTGCGGACACTTTCAACTTTTCGCGGAGAGACGACCATCAGTCCCCCGCAGATCACAAACAGGCGTTCTATGAGCTATTGCATGTCGCGGTTCAAGCGTTGCCCCGCTGTCTCTCTGTCGATATACCCTTTAACTCGCTCATCAATCTTCTGTGTACCGGGACTGCCCACGTGCAGTCCAACGTCGCATTTTCCTCCGCGCAGTCACTCAAAGCCATTGCGAAACACACCCACGCACAGCAAGTCACGATGGGATTTGCCCGCTTCATATTCAATTTCGACGACCGCTACTCTACGATGTCCGATGGTGGAATGCTTGGCCCTGGTCACATCGAAAGCACTCTTCGTCTCTATGTCGAGCTGCTCCAAATCTGGATTGAGGAGATTAGAAGGAAGACTCGAGATGCATCGATCGACCAACTTGAGGCCAACGACAAGCGCGGGGCTAAGCTCGACTTGTCGGGTATCTGGGCGGAGGTAGACCAGGTCGAGGCCCACGGATTGTTCTTTCTCTGCTCCCAGTCTCGCAGGGTGCGGTACTTTGCCATTACCGTTCTCAGACTCATTACCGATTTTGACAAGGCACTCCAGAACCAGGACAAGGATACGCTGCGGGTGATCGACATTCTCGAGAACGAGTCCATGCAGGTGATGGACTTCAAGGATGAGGGACTCTCTGTTGCTGAGAGAAGCAGGCTCCAAAGAGGCATCCGAAACAGTAATAATCGAGGAGCTCTTGTGGAGCTGTGCACCAGCGATGTGTCATACGACACTACGTTGTGGTTCAAACTCTTCCCCAATCTCATCCGTATTGCGTACGAGAAGTGCCCGTTCACAGTCACCATTGGCCGAGACTTAATCTGCAATCGGATCCTGCAGATGTATAAGGCGATCGTACTTCTCTCGGAACCTACCAGAGGCCTGTACTACGGATCCGATCCCGGCAGCGCCCGCATTGCCGGTAGGACGCCGACGACACAGCCAGATATTCTTGTGGAACAATGGAAACTCTACCTCATCTTCGCCTGTACGACCTTGGCTGACCCCGGAGCCGTTGTCCCGGCCAACCCTCAAGGAACACAACATAGCCGAAAGACGTCCAAGCCTACTTCAGCAGACAAGATTGTCTCAGCTCGTGTCCTGTTTAAGTACTTGATCCCCCTCCTGTCCGTGTCCTCGGCATCCGTCAGAGACGCGGTCGTCCTCGCTATGGGTTCTATTAATATTCACATCTACCGCACGCTGCTGGAGGAGCTGGCTGGGCAAGTCTCGCGCTGCAATGACGAGGCCCGCGCTCGTATCCACCAACGCACCAACAGCAGCCCAAGACGGAATCGCAAGATGGATCTGCTCAGGACAGAAATCACGCACGTCTACAAGCTTACCTGCCACTTTATGAAGCTGGAAGAAGTCTACAACGACGAGTGGGTTCTCACGAACCTCGTCACGTACACGAGGGACCTCAAACTCTTCCTGATGGACGGCGAGGTTCAGATGGACTGGGAGTTCCAGAAGTTGAGACGACACTACTGTGGCCTAATGGAAGAGCTCTTCGAGGGTATCAACAGGACGAAAGACCCGTCCCGCTGGATGACATTTGAATCCAGGAAGTCCGCGTTCTCTCTCATGGAAGACTGGTGTGGTTTCTCACCAAATCAGACTCAGATTCGTGTCCGCGAGGATACGATGAGGCAATCTCTCATCGACCAACAATCGCTGGGTGAGAGAGGGACTGTCACTGCTGCAATGGAGATCGAAAAACGCAACTTGCGCACAGCAGCACTCAGTGCCATGGCAGCTCTCTGTGGTGGTCCCATGAGCATCACTACCGAGAGCGGTGCCACACTGCAGTTCGACATTCGGAGAATGCTCGCGTGGATCGAGGCCATCTTCAACTCGGGTAGCGACCGAATGAACGTGATCGGACGTCGAGCCTTGCAGAACCTGATTGTTCACAACCAGGAGTACCCCTATCTCTTGGAGCACTGCATAGCTCGTTGCTACCTGTCCGACGTCCCCAAGGTCCAGGAGAGTTACTTTGCGGTTGTCACTCAGGTGTTACTTGAGCATCTCGACTACTCCTGCCCTTTCTGGAAGTTGCTTGGTCTTTGCCTTTTCACCCTTGGCAACGATGAAAGTGACATACGATCCAAGTCAGCTCGCGTTCTGCGGGCACTTGAAGAGCGACAGCAGCCAGGTCGCACGTCCAAGATCCAAGACTACGATATCAGTATCTCCGACAAGACAAAAGCCGTTTACAAGCTTGCCCAATTCGAGATCTCAAAGAGACTTGCCAAGCAACACACCGAGTTGGCTTTCCACATATTCTCAGAGTTCACACTCTACTTCAAGGATCTTCAGGCAGCCTCCCAGCGGAATGTCGTCGCAGTCATTCTACCTTGGATCCAGTCCATCGAGCTGAAGGTCGATCCGAACGGCGGCCCGATTGCTCAGTCATACGTCCTTTTGGCCAACCTATTAGAAATCACAATCAAGTCTAGCGGCGCGCTGCACAATGAGGTGCAAGCCCTCTGGCAGGCCCTCGCCACCGGCCCGTACCCAGGCAATGTCCGGCTGATTCTCGACTTCATCATCTCGTTGTGTCTCGAGCGCCGGGAGCAGAACTTTGTCGAGTACGCCAAGCAGATCGTCGTCTTCCTTTCCAGCACCACCAGTACCCCTGGAATGAAGGTTGTCGAATTTCTTCTCATGCAAATCACTCCCAAGGCAATGGTTCCGAATGAGAAGAAGGATGCCATGCCACCGCCGCCAGATATCGGCCTACTACCCTACTGCGCGGACCTCAGCGAAGCTCTTCCTGTCGGAACGAAGCAAGCCGGGTTCTCGTTAGGCCAACTGTCACTCATTCTGCTCGTGGACCTTATGGTATCTCCTGTTCACCTGATACCAGACAACGTGCCGGTGCTCCTCCAAGTTGTCACCGTTCTCTGGGACCACTACACCCCCCTCGTCCAAGAGCAAGCTCGGGAAATGTTAGTCCATCTCATCCACGAACTTGTCATCTCCCAGTTGGATGACCAGACACCGCCTACGGCCAGGGCAACAATTGAAGACCTTATTGATCTGATTCGTCGCCACGATCGCACAGTCGTGTGGGGTTATGAGGACAGCAATGGCAAGGCTGACGATCATGACAATAAGGTTCCCCCAAGCATGGAGTTCCTCACAGCCGAGGTCGTCAAGACGTTTGAGATGACTTATCCTGGCATCAAAGACCAGTGGGGCAGACTTTCACTGACGTGGGCGACGTCATGCCCTGTCCGACATCTCGCTTGCCGATCATTCCAGATCTTCCGGTGCATTCTCACGTCGTTGGACCAGTTCATGTTGGGCGACATGCTTGCCCGCCTGTCGAACACTATCGCCGATGAGGATACCGAGATTCAGACTTTTGCCATGGAAATTCTCACAACTCTCAAGACTCTGATTCTCAAGCTTGATGCCGACAAATTGCTCACCTTCCCTCAGCTGTTTTGGACGACCTGCGCGTGTTTGGAGTCCATCAATGAGCGCGAATACCTGGAGGCGGTGGGAATGCTGAACGAATTTCTCACCAAGGTTGACTTCCGTTTGCCAAATGTTCGACGGCTGCTTCTCGACGGCCAGCCCTCAAGATGGGATGGCCAGTTCGAAGGCCTTCAATCTCTTCTCTACAAGGGATTGAGGTCGTCAGTCTGCATGGAAACCACGCTGGGCACGCTTGACAAGCTGGTGCAGCTCCCGAGCGACGGCCTTATCGGAGACGACAGCAGGCTGTTCTTCGCTATCCTGGCGAACTTCCCACGCTTCTTGCATGAACTGGAGCAAGATGAGCCCAGCGAGCCGGCGTTACAATCTGCTGACATTCTCTGCGCTGTCGCCGAGGCTCAAGGGCTCGGCAACATCGCCGTCGTGCTTGAGGAGTATGTCGCCTTCAAGTACCAAGGGAATGGCAGGGAGTTCCAAAGTCGTCTCTTTGAAGCTGTGAAGGACCACTTCTTGCCCAAGTTGGACTTTAAGATGGTCATCTTTCTGATGGGTTTGCTGACCAACTCCACGGCGTGGGTGAAACTGAAGACGATGAACATTCTTAGCATTGTCATTCCTGAAATTGATATGCGCAAGCCCGAGCTGGCTGGACATGGCTCTGATTTGATCTCGCCGCTCTTACGTCTCCTGCAGACCGAGTTCTGCATGGAGGCGTTGGAGGTTCTGGACAATATCATGACAATGTCGGGAAGCGTCATGGACAAGCAGCACCTCCGAATGAGCATGGCGCGCTCTGAATCCAAACTTATCCGCAAGGAGTACGAGCGCATCCAGAGCTTATTCGGCATTCCAGAAGCCTCCGGCTGGGCCATACCCATTCCAGCCAAGAAGACTGACTCTACGCGCGCGAACATTCACGCCGCATTCTACATGTGCCAGACCGCAGAAGGCATAATGACGGAAGCAACTCCAACGCCCGATGTTGAGTTCCACACAGACGACTTCCCGTACAGCTACTTCCAAATGCCCGACCGGACCGAGACGATGATGTCCGACGAGGGCCGCGGGGACGGACACCTCGGCGACCTCGTCACCAAGCTGGACAGCCTCGACGATTTCTTCGACGACCTCGGAACGAGCCCACCAAGCGACGGCCGCTCATCGAAGACCATCACAGAGTTCTCGCCGGACAGCTTCGAGTCCGGAGCGCAGTTGTATGATGAGCAGATCCTGCCAATCCTGCACCAGGCTTCCAACAACAGCACGTTCCAGAATGGGTTTACTGACAGGCCACCAGCTACGGCAAGGGATCCGAGTTCCAACACGATGAATCCTGGGGCTTTTAGCGCGTCGGCCGGGTTGATGGCGGGAGGCGCCCAGGGCGGTGGCATGAGACCGGGCTTGCACTCGAGATCGATCACGTCGCCGTCCGCGCCGGCATCGTACCAGCCGCACATCAGCGAGTTCACATCGGACGACGAATTCCTCGAAGACGTATTCTCGGATGCGGACGACGAGCGACCGAGCACCGGCCACGGCGGCGAGGGATCCTTCTCGCTGGAGAACATGATCAAACCGCTTGCGCAGAGCACGAGATCGAGAATGCGACGGTTGACGGGAGGACGGTCACGCGAGAGTGACAGACAACAGGAGCTGTTTCGAGTCGAGCGAGCCGCTGCCGCGCAGGCAGTCCCGAAAGTGCCCTCCAATTTCTTGACGAAGTTGCCTCCTCAGGGGGATGTGCTATGAGCCGGATGAAAGAAGATTCATATGTTTGAGTCTACTACTAAGTAATGAATGCGCTGAGTGCGCTGAAGGAGATGTAAGAATTGTGACGATGTTGCATATTTACTACGTTGGACATGGAGTGTGCGAGGCATGTAAACAAACGACTTACGTATCTTCATATCACGACGAATGATGAATAGAGGGGGTGACGAGGGCGTACCTTACCTAACAATGAATTAACGGGCAGGAAAAGTTCACAATTCTTTGGGGTCACAGTATTAGCGTCTTCTGGTTCAACGTGTGTGTTTTTTTGATTTGTGAGACCAACCCTAAAACCTGGAGAAGTTCCTGCTGTCTAGCCGCATACCCTGGTATGGATACACATGTCTGCCATGATCGTCTAGCATTATTGGTATGGCTAGTATCGGTGTCGAGTAGAGTAATCCTTTGGACTGACGACGAGACCGCGACCCTTCTTGGCGCCGCGGTAGACGGTCTCGATGATGTCGATGAGCTCTTGTTTATCCTCGAGGACCCAGTTGAGCTTGTTGTTGTTACCAGTTCCAAAATCGACCATCATGTGCTTGTTGCGGAAGAAGAACATGATGGTGCAGGGGTCGTAGAGCTCGTACATCTGGTTGAAGTCCGGGACTTGGTCGATGTCGCAGACGTAGATTGAGGCGAAGTTCTTGACGCGGTCTGAGATGCGGTAGAGGACTTCGTCTTGGCGCATGCAGTCTGGGTCGCCGTCCCGTCCGAATCTGGGTTTTGGTCGTTAGCCAGAATGTATTGCAGGGGCAAGAGGGGGGGAAAGGATCCCTGGTAGCATTACCTGATGACGACGAGTCGTTCCTCTTCGGAGAGGATCGCTTGGTCGACGTGCCAACCGGAGTTGAGGTGAGGGATGACAATGGAACCCATTTTGGGGTTTTGGAGGTTGGCGTCGTGAGATAGTGTGGTTCTTGGGTAGATCGTGCGTGGTTTTTGCGGCGTTTTCAAATGGACTTAATGGCGACGCGGATGGATTGTCGCGATGGAGAGGATGGTGTTTCTAGGTAGGTACCCAAGGTAGAATGTGGACGCGGATCTGTCCAAGCGGCGAAATGTCATTGCGGGACCTTGACCCCACCAGATTAATCCCCGCGCTAAGCCGCAAGCGGTAGATAGCAGAAGCGGTGGAAATCGGCAGAACTTTTTATTTCTGAAGGGTCTCCACTGTGCGACTCGCAGCAGAGAAAGCCCAGCGAGGAACTGCGAGAGCACTACTCTCCGGGGCATCATCATTCGCCAATTTGCTGCTGAGGAGGAGAGAACATGCCGAAACGACAGTCGCGCGGACTCGAGGGCGATGCGTCTCGCAAGAGGCAAAAAGTCGTTCACGAAGCTCCTACTTCTGAGGAGATTCATACTGCAAGACAGCTTCAGCAGCTCCTGACTTTTGATCAGGACCAGAAGCGCGCAAGACATGGTGAGTGAATGCGCGACGTGCAGAACGCCCAACTCGCTGCGCAGCAATACAAATCGAACGATTAGGCTGACTTTGCGGAAACTTTCTCAGGCATACAATCACTTAAAATCTTCCTCGACGGCTTCAACTCCCCCGACGCCGATAACAAAGACGGATACGCGCTCCTCAAAGAGTACCTCGATGCCTCGCGGCCCCGCGACACGAGCGAAGATGCAGTCTATCTGGCCGACGTGATGGAGATATGGGCATTCGGCGCGCAGATCAACAACGACGCCATCATGTCTGCCGTGCCCGCGGTCCTCGCGCTGCTGCTGCAGGTCGTGAGCCAATCCCTGGAGCTGCTGCCGCACGCGATGGACGTCGCGCGGACGCTGCTCCAGGAACGCCAGCTGAAGCTCATCGCGAAGAACCTTTCCGCGCCCAAGGGCAGCGGCTACATCATCTCGCCGACGCTGAGGCTGCTGCGCGAGGTGGTCACGATCGACGGCGGGACGCTCGCGAAGAGGGTGTTCCGCGCGCGGGACTCGACGTTTGCTAGTTTTGCGAGGAATCTGGAGATTCGGCATCTGGGATCGGACGGGGTGGAGGATCCGTCGAAGCCATCGGTACGGACGAATGCGATCAAGCTGTTTTTGAGCTGTCTCAAGTTTCTCCCTTCGGAGGCGAAGAAGGAGTTGTTGATGCTCAAGGAGGTGTTTTCGCATTTGACGTTTCTGCTGAAGGATGACCCGCCGTTTTTGATACTGGAGATGCTGGAGGCGCTGAAGAAGTATGTGTTGCTGGACGAGAAGCTCCCGCGCGAGGTCAAGTTTCGGGCGTTTAACACTAAGACTTTGGACCGCTTGGCTGGGTTGTATTCGTACAGGTATGATGTGGAGGGGGACGAAAAGCCGTCTGTCAAAGAGGCTGTTCATGAATTCTTGGTATATACGTGTACTTCTCCCGGAGCTGGGGTGCTGTACTCCGGCACTGGGCTGTACCCGAAGGAATTAGAGGATGAGGCGGGGCAGGATGTCAAAAGCGTGGATGACTTTGGGTTGGAGCGCGTCGCGTGGATGGACAAGTACAAGGACGAGATCGCCGTCGCGAACTTTGTGCTATCCGAGTTCATTCAGAAGCTGCGCCCGTGGTCAAGTTTGAAACACAGCGAGCTCATCGTCGCCATCTTTCAGGCCGCCCCTGAGTTGGTCGCGAGCTACTTCATCAACAACAAGTCCTTCACGTTCGAACCCAAGCTGTCCATGACTTGGATCGGATACGCGGCCTTCCTCTTCAACACCGTACAACTACCTCTACCGCCACATTTTGGCCCGACGGCGGGATACCGCCGAGTCCCACCGCCGACTTCGATCCTTCTCGACAACGTCCTCCCACTTCCCCTCAAACAGCGCGATCTCGTACGCTGCCTCTCGCACAAATCGGCCCTGGTCTCGTTTTTCGCGGTCCGCCTCCTCGTGCTGGCGTTGCAGAAGCTCGAGGCCGCGCTGAAGATGCACCGGGAGGCCGCCGAGTCGTCCAGGTCGACCTGGGACACCGCTTCGCGCAAGCTCATCGACGAGTTCTGCCATAAGATACCGGACATGAAGGAGGTCACGAAATGCTACAAAGCCATGGCAGAGGAAAACGTCTTACAGAGGGAGGCGGCCAGCAGGCTGCTGTTGCTGTATTACGAGGTGATTCCCCAGGTTGCCCTCCGGGCCAACTTCGACGTCTCGCCGTTCCTGGTCAACTCGCTTAACCGCCTCGACAGCAGAGCGGACGAGCCGCAGAACCAGGCGCTGGTGGTGATGGAGCTGGAGAATCTCATCGCGATCGCAGGATACTCGCCCGGCATGAGATGGTTTGCCAAGGCGGAGGGGCTCGCGGCGTCGCCGTTCGTGGCGTTGCTCAAGTTTTATGTCGACAGCGCACAGGGCAGGACCAAGTTAAAGGAGGTGCTGGAGTCGGTCGCCGTGCAGCATCAGCTTGTGTTGCCAAGTACGGGGCTCGTTCCGTTCCTTCGGACGGTGAAGGAGTTGAAGAAGGGCAAGTCCAAGAACATCGACTTCCTTTGGGCATATCTCGACAATTGCGCGGGCAGGTGTGCGGCGTCACCACTCAAGTATATGGACTTGATGCAGGAGAGCGTTCAGGACGAGGGTTCTGCGAGCTTGATTCTGGCTGCAATGGTTGAGCAGCTGCCTTTTGTCACAGACAAGACAACGGATAAGAAGGAGCTGGAGGTTCTGTCCAAGTTCCTGACGCTTGTTATGAGCTGGGCCAAGGCAAAGGGTGAGACCTCTGCAGTGATTGATGCTCTGGCAACAAAGATGACGGAAGTCATGTCTGATCGCGCCTCTGCGGTGGTCCCAAAGTTGGACAAGAAAATTGTCGACGACAGCGCGGAAGAGGAGGACACGTCTGAAGGCACCGCAAAGCCCGAACGACAGAACACGGATGTCGATGGTGAGCTGGACAACTCCTCGCTCGAAGCCATCCTCGACGTTCCCTTCGAAGCCAGCGAAGACAACTCGGCGCTACTAAAATGGAATTCCAAGAGCGTGGAGGATCTCGTCGACGAGGGATACGCCGCGGCGCTCATCCGCCTCCTCCTATCCGAGCACGGCAGCATCCGCCAAGAAGCCCTGACGAACATCATGAAGATGGCGGCCAAGTTCAAGGAGTCGTCGTACGAGGAGAAGGAGCAGATCTGGCTCCTCCTCTCAGAGCTGGTGGAATCCTCCCGCGTCCTCGTCGCCCGGGGGCCCATCGCCTCCCCCCTCGTCTCGTTCGCCGTCGCCGCCCTCGAAGTCCTCAAGAACCCGCTCCACTGCCTCTACGCCAAGGTCAACACCTTCCTCACGCGCGGCCCCATCTGGCAGCACGACAAGGTGCCCCTTGCGCACGACATCCTCCACGGCGCGCCGTCCGACGACGACCGGTACTACACCGAGGTGAGCTGGCTGCTGGCGTACCTCCTCGACGGCCTGCGTAACCCCGCGGACCTGGCCGTGTTCCACCAGAAGAAGTGGTTCGAGAAGATCTTCGCGCTGGCGGGGAACCCGTACATGCGCGCCAACCTCCGGAACAGGATCCTGAGGATTCTGTACAGGGCGACGTGCATCGAGGGGGGCAGCACGACGCTGGCGACGAGGTTCGGCATCGTGAGCTGGCTCGAGGCGCAGGAGGCTAGGTTTCGGCAGGCTGGGGTGGACGAGGAGACGAGGAAGGTGATGAGAGCTTTGAGGAGGAGGGTTTGGGAGACTTGTGATCGGGATCGGGTCACGGAGTGGAGTCGTGGTGGTGTGCCTCTGGCTTTAGAGGCGTAATATGCTATACGAGTAGATAAAACATATGGAGGGATGGGAAAGGATATCAAAATCAAGATCTTATTTCGAGTTCAACTAAGCTCAGTGCATCGATGTGGCGTTCATTATTATTTCTTCATGTATTGCTCTTTACCCCCTTGTGATGTCTGCATTCAGTCCCGAGAGAACGAGTATCAGCTCAGCCGTCAACAATTTCGCAATGGTTACGATTCGCCTTACATGAGAAGATGTTGCCTCCATTCCCTTCAGACAACCCTAATCCGGCTTCTTAGCATCATCACCTCCCAAGACTCGACCGAACAGCACACGTGCAGGCAGAAGAGACTCTGAGGTGGATTAGGAAGTTGTACCCACATTCTGCTCCGCCAGAGCTCCCCCGTTTGGTCTCCTCGCAATGAACGAGATCCGTAATTAAATGTTCTTCATATGGGCCTAAATGTATGTGTGAGGGTGATAGTACCCGGACAACCTCAATATTCTTTGGTTTGGCTTGACCTCGGATTACTTGGAGTCACTAGATAGGAACGCGAGAAAAGATCCTAACTTTCAACTAAGTAAAGCATCACATTTAGGATGTATAATCAGACTCACCGCGCAATTCTAAAACCTCTACAGGGTATTATGTTTTTCGAGGCCCTTTGGGATTTTATTTAGTTCCAAGAATTAGTTTGACAGCTTTCTTTGACAATGCTGTTTCTGGCGTGGAAGATGGATCGGGTCGAGAACTTGACCATCTGTCAGTCCTGAGAACTCAGTTGAACAGGTGACGCGTCGAGCACGATTTGAACTTGGATGTGGAAATGTGTGCGTGTATTCCGTGCGAACCAAGGGTGAAAAACTTCTCGCTAGGCTCTTTGAACGCAACGAAGGTCTCGGCTTTCTAGGACTACGAAATGAAGTTCTAGAGATTCATGAAGCGGCATAAAAATTCAGTAAACATAATGACGCGTTTGGTGGGAAGGGTGTGATATCACGCGGAGGCGGAAATTGATAAAGAAAATAAAAACCCCCGACAGCATCAAGGACGTCGACATCATGAACCCAGCACACCCACGAACTTTCTCTCTCTGAAATCATTCATTTCTTTTAAAGGGCATCCTCTTAGCAGTCTGTGGTTTCACTCAGTAGTCTCTCTCAATACATGTGTCCGGGATAGGCCAATATTCTTCACAATCTGGTAATGCCAATGTCAGAATACACATCTCACTAGACGGAAATGTGTATGTTTCTACCTTGGTGGATGTTGTCCAAAATGAATTCAGACTGGTCTGGCCCGAGTCCTGACTTGGCCTGACGGAAATTGCAACGTACGAGGATAGGGGGCCGTTCCGTTTGTCACTGAGAGTGAGAGAGCACGAGAAGAAATCTGGGCCTGTGTAAGACAGGCGATGAGTATCCGTAGCTTGTCCCAGAACACTCAAACGTCAGTATGCAGCTCGTGTTGGATTGGCCATGGCGAGTCTACGAGCCAAGACATGGGATTCGAGCAATTGAGCTTGCTGTTGGAGAAACGGAACTGATACTGCAAGCTGTCCATGCCTTGCATGAATATACGAATAAACGGTATGGACGGAGAACAACGTCGAGTTCGACGTAGGAGACTCCATGCTCTCTCAGTGATTCACAGAACGAACGCTAAGCGGTTTCCGGTGGTTCGCTTGGGCTTCGAGAGGAAATCTGTGGGTCACAATGACGATGCTCCTCCGAGCTTCAGTGTGCTCGTCTCTCTGAGCCCCAATACAACTGAAACCCCCCCTCCGCCCACTGAAGGGTTTCACTCGATTTTCCGCCCTTGGCAACGGACGAGAAACAGTGGCAGGCATTGAGGCAAGGATGTGACCAGAGGGCGTTGGATGAGTGAGTTGTAGTTATACCTAAGGCAGGCGCGGCGATTGTCCGAGATGAATCAGTCGGTGACCATATTGCCGTGCCTCTCGTGGGCAAAAAGTGGCATTAAAAAGCCCAGGTATCAAGCAGATGGAAGGCAACAGGTGAGGCACTTACCTACCTTCTACGTTAAGGTAAGGTACCTTACTTAGGTAAGGTAAGGTGAGCGAGGTGAGTCGGAGTACAATGCCAGCTCATAAGTCTGTTTACAGCCACTAGGCAGCCACTAAAAACTAGATCTTATACCATATACCAAAACTTAATTTATAAAGTATCTTATAAGTACTATAAGCTTCTATAGTTATAAGATTATTAATAATTATATAAGTTTATTTACTTAGATTTTAATTATGTTAGAAGTCTATTTGGTGACACCCTTATATGTAATAGATAGGAACTTGCTGTCAACAGACTTGTGACCCAGAGTTGTACGTATCGACTGATGCTTGCCTGCCACGCATCGGTGAGGTGCCAACGGTGGACTGGAACCTGGAAGGAGCGCAGTGGGTAAGGTGGTACCTTCCATAGCTTCCCTTTCCCACCGCTGCGTTGGCGTCCATGCTGGTGGCTGCACCTGCACCGGCCCTGCTTGCACCTGCCACACTGAAGGTGCCTACTACACCTGGACACCTGAGCACCTCCTCCTCCAAGTTTCGTCCGAAGTCTCAAAAACCTCCTTTGACCACCACCATCTCAACCGCCTTGACAGTTCGTCTACCTTCCCAAAACCTCGCCCTCCATCAATCATATTAATCTCTCGCACCGCATCTGTATTACAATATCGAGTCGTAAACAATTTCCATCGCCAACCCTTCGACTCGTTAGTCTCGATCACCCGACTGCAGCGATTCGAAGTCATCAGCACCCTGCAGCGCAGCCCGATTGGAGCCCATTTGCGGTCTCCATCCTCCACCGTCGGGATTGGACTAGACTGACGACAGCCAACTGACTTGACACCCTCCCTCCTCGACAACACCTGCTACCAGCTCCTGCTACTGCTACCATTACCTTTCCTGCTCTCCTCACCGTGTAACATTTCAACTTCACCTTTACCCTACCTACCTCCTGCCGCCTCGACCACACAGCAAATCAAACTCATCCCTTCATCTCCTCTACCCGACTGGTGCAACACCCTCGAACGACTCCCTTCCACTTAGTGGACCGAACCCATACAACCCGTTCATGAAAACATCGCTGTCGTCGGCTTAGCATTCATACGCCTCCCAGCACTTCTCGGATGCGCCTCGCATCATCACACTGCGATGGCACCTCAATATACCGCAGAGTTTCTTATCCATTTGCGCGAATCACCACTATGCATCAAGCCGCCCAACCTGCCACCCGCAGAGGATTGGATGGGGTATGCTGCCAGCTCCAGAAATCTCCAGCCTGGCTCCTTCTCTGACTTGTCATTACAGACCGCCTCCCGACAATACTCGCACCCAGAACAACAACAACAACACCAAGACCCCCGCCGATAGGCGGAGCCACGACAATCCCCTCCTTGACCAAACCAACCGCCGCCCTGGCGTCGATCGCCATGCCTCGCGAAACAGCGCAAGTATGTACCGCAACCCCTCCGGAACTACCTTCCCACGATCGCCTTTGTCACTGTTGCTAACCGCACGTTCAATTGCAGATCCTGAGGATATTATCCTTGGACCTCCGCGAACCGCTTTCGCCTCGGCGACCCTGCGCAACAATGGGGGCAAGCCTTTCGAAAATGACAAGGATGTCAAGAACTCCGAATCCCCGAGTCGATTCAACTTCCGCAACCGCAATGGCGACACCCCCGAGGGTGAGCGATTCCGCGAGTCGAGAAACAGCAACTTCCGTCGTCGCGGCGATGGCGACCAGGATACTGAGGGATGGAGCACGGTGAAGCCACGCAAGAGCTTCGGACATGAGGGCGCTGAGCGCTTCCATGGTCGCATGGGCGCCGGTGGTGGCGATAGGCTTCCCAGCGACAGGCGTACCCGCGATCGTGATGGTGAAGGCAGAGAGCGACCTCACCGCAACCCCGATCACCATGACAAGGACAAGGACCACGACGAGGCTGAGCCGCGACCTCGAAATGGTCTTAGCAGGGGCAAATCGGAGCCATGGTTCAAAAATGACAGTAACACCAACGAGAAACCTTCCATGACAGCTCGCGAGCGCATTGACCGTGCCAAGAGCTGGAGAGACCGAGATAGGGACTCCATGCCTGCTGAGGAGAAGCCTAGCGGCCGAAACTATGAGCGTCGCTGGGAACGCGGCGATCATCGCTCGGAGCGCGAGCCTGAATGGTTCGACGAGCCTGCTGGGGAGAAGGCGGGCGGTCACACTGAAGAGGACTTTAAGAAGTTCATGGAGAGCATGAAGGCAAGCAAGAGCGGCCCTCCTGCCGAGGAGAAGGCGGCAGCAGCTGTCGCTGAGGCTGCCATCAAGGCCGAACAACCAGCCGTTGCTTCGGCTCCTGCTGTCGAGATTGGCCCCGATCAATTCTTCCTCAAATTTGCCTCGACTGCTGGTCTGGACGTGGGTTCCCCGAGTGAGCCCAAGAAAGAAACTCCTGCTGCTAAACCTAAGCCTGGTGGCGGCAAATCCTCGCGCTTTACCTCGTTTTTCAACGCTCCTCAGGAGGATCCGAACCGCAAGTTGCAAACAGAGCCTCCGACGCCCCTTGCAGGCCTGCCGTTTGGAGGTCCCAGTACCTCGGCGCAAGCTCCTGATGGCGAAAAGGAAGCATTCCAAGCTTTGCTCATGAAGCTGCAGCGTTCCAACATCCAGCCCACGTCGACGCCTCCTGCTGCGCAGCCCTTCCAAGAACCTCGCCCGCCAGCGCGTGAGCGTACTCATTCGAGCACAGTCGCATCTCCCGAGCCGTTTCAGCAGTACGGCGGCGAGCGCCGCGAAGATCTTCGCCCTCGGATGCCTCAAGGCTCCATGTCCATGTCAGACATCCTTGCACCGCGTCCCATGGGGCCAAACCAACAGCCTGCAGCTCGTCAAGATCAACTGCTGCAAGAGCTCGTCGGACAGCGTCACCAGGCGTCCAGCTCGGGCTCTGGCAGAATGGAGCCGAATCAGGGCCGCAACCTTAGTAACACCGAGTTCTTGATGAACCTGATGAGAGCCCAGCCTGAACCTCCTCGCACCGAACAACAGCTTCTCATGCGCATGCCGCAGCCTCAGCGCGCAGCTCAAATCCCCCATGCTCAAGAGCGCGAGCCCGACTTTGTACAGGGTGGCCGTGGCTCCCAGCGCCCGATGCGCGGCCAAGCTCCGCCGGGCTTCATGGACGACGGCTTTCATCATCCTGAGCCTGAAGCCCGCATGCAACCGACGCAGATTCTGCAGCGGCCCCCGCCGCCTCCCGGTCTTGATCAGATGAACCCAAACTGGATGCAAGGCGGTGGGCCGATGCCCCCTCCTCAACAGCGTTCCATGATTCCTCCTCCTGGCCTTGCGGGTGGTCCAGTTCGCAACCACCCGATGGGTGGCATGTTCCCACCCAACTTCCCTCCTGGAGCCTTCCCACCTCCTGAGACCATGGCCGGACCCCCGTCCCGCAACATGCCGCCGCCTCCTCCAGGCTTCTTCGGCGGCCCTCCGCCAGGATTTATTCCTCCTCCCGGTATGCCCGGCTTTCCCGGACCTCCAGGTCCCGAGGGTCACGGCTTCCCTTTCGACGGCCGTATGCCTCCCCCAGGCGCCGCTCAGGCGTTTCGGAGACAGTAAACTTTCATCAACAAACCAATCTTCGACTCCATCGTGAAGTCGCACACTAGCAGCACACTGACTGCTTCTATATTGTCTGAGTGAAACAGATACTCAGAAATGTCCTCAAGAGGACGGATTTGAGTCAACACAACAAAACCTGTCAATATAGTGATTCCTTGCTTGTCGGATTTGCTCAATAGCATACCCTATTTCTAATCCTCGGTAATCAAAACTCTCTCGAACAAGTCGACAGGGTGCTCTCTTTCGGGCTCAGAGTCACACTCGCGAAGCACCGCGCCTACTATAGTGGCGGTTCAAAGCAACACTCGCACAAGACACATGCAATGACACCAGAGCACAATGAAACTGAGTCTCTAGTGACATTGACAGTGGAAGGAAATGAGAACTGAAACAGGATGGATACCCAGGGGGGATGCTGGGTTAGGGCGCCATATCTACCAAGGTAGACATGAATGAAATGAAATGGATGGCATGTTCCCTCGCTTCCATTAGTTGCGCACCACACAATCCTTGACAATAGTGACTCTGACTCATGCATAGTGAATCCTCTAACTTCAAAGACAAGAGTCAGCCCTCCATGGCTCTTTGTTATAAAGAGTGCACTCAAACTGCTCTCAGCACTGGGCCACGAAGCTTGGTGGCCAGCTAATAGAAGCCCCTGCTACTCACATAAGCCCTGTTCTATTCGTCTTGAGAAAATGTTCTCTGCACCTTCACAGTCATCAGGGTTTGTGATATCCTTTCTGGTCCTTGACTGCTTGCTTATTTCCATGTTCTTCTTTGTTGTCCTCGTCCTTGATGCTATGACTCAATTCTTAGAGTAGGCATTCAATCATGTACAGATTGCGATTGATTTAGCCCAAGAGCACCATTTCTCTTGGACGGACAAGATGGGGTGGGGGAGAAATGACCATGCTCAATTGCTGATGGTTCTCTATGGAAAAAAATTCCATCCAGAACATGAACCTTCACTTCCCAATACTCAAGCTGCCGTCCATACAATACTCATCCTCATTGGGAGCACGTCAAGCCAGGGACGAGGAGCATGCTGCGAAGAGAAGAGAGCCTGGAGGCTCTCCAGAATGAATCGGATATTTATGTTCTACTCCTACTCCTTACATGAAGGTGGGTTGTCTCAACACCAAAAACGCCACGCTTTCAAGGAGACGGGGAGGGGGTTTCGTGTTTTTGTTTCATTGTGTTTGCCTCGCTTTACTGCTTCTTCAGCAGCTTAGCTCTTATCCTTGTGGCTCTTCTTCATGCCCAAGAAGTTACGCTTCTTCTTCTCCTTCTCTCCCTTGTGCGGCTTGCCGCCATCTGACGGAGCTGGCGATGCCCCGTTCGAAACGGGGGGAGGGGCGCTCAAGTTCATCTGGCCCATCTGAGCCGTGGGCGGTGCGACGGGGCGCGGCGGGAGACCACCGGCCGGAGGTGGCCTTCGCCCGCCTGGTCCTGGCAAGCCCTGTGGCGATGGTGCCATGCCGCCTCCAGGGCGGTTAGCCATGGGATTCGCCGGGGGCGCCGGGCGCTCGTAGACCCATGCAGGAGCCCGGGGCGTCGGGCGTTCCATGGGAATGTCGAGCGCACGCTTATCTTTACTGAGGTCACAGACTTGGCGGACGAAGAGTTGCGGGGTAAGCATGTGGCTAGTCGCCAAAAATATGTCCTTGCTCTGGCGGGCGGACACTTCATAGCAGGCTCTGCTCTCGCTGAAGGTCGCACCGCCAGCCATAAAGACCAGGAAGCGCTGTCTGTTTTCCGGCGGCCGACGTCCGGATGAGGCCCAGTTTGGCCTGCCCGCGCGGAGAGAACCCTGTTGCGAGGCCAAGAGGTCCTCGTTCGGGTCCAATGGTGGCTTCACGTAGGGAAACGTTGTCTGATCTAAGGTTCCTCTGCAAAGCTCCTCCAACATCGTCTGCATGGCTGTTTCGAAGCGGGATAGAGAGTATTCTTCGCTAATGTCTGCCGACTTTGTGTTCTTCGGGAATAGAGGCGGCTGTGGTGGTCGGGCATCTTTCAAAGCGTGCACTGGGCGCCCGCCGAGCATTCCGAGATTGACCACTGCCTCGGCGTCTCTCCGAGGCAGCCCCGAGTGCGCCAAAAGTCGGTTGATATCCTCCATAACGACGCCATCGCGGTACATCACGTACATCATAACCAGGCGCAATCGATCGCTCGGCGTGACGGCATCATCATCGAGTAGTCGCACAACTTGATCCAAGATGTTCTTCGGCTTCTTAAAATCCTCATCCAACCCGGTGGCAAGACTTTGTTCGACGGACGCAATGTCTGGGAGCTTGTGGTGCTGGAAAATATTCATGGCCTCTTGCGCCATATTCAGATGAAGTGAGTACGCCTCCTTCATCTCTTGGAATTGCGGCAAGCCTGCCAACATGTCCCTGATCGCGTTCAAACTTGTCGTATCCTGTTCCTCGTTGACAAAATGGGGGTTTGCGTCCAAAAACTTTCTGAAGTCACCCATGAGCTTGTCAATGGTGTCCTTCATATGGCGATGTCGATTGTCCACCCAAACAGGGTCTTTGTCGGACAGCTCCATGTCCTTTTCTTCGACCTCTGCAGTTCCTTCGTTGGTAACCATATGGTACGTGATCTTGTCGCCTTCCTTGATATCCAAAAGATCGTGGGCCATTGCTTGGTAGGTGAACTCGTGCACTAGTGGCGCCATTAAGTCCATCGATCGATCGGTGATGACGAGCGTTCCGGTGGGCCTTGACGTTTGAGGCGGGAAATTCTGGTTCCATTGCGCATATTCATCCAACTCTTCTTGGACGAAACGGGCGAGGTGAGAGCAAAGAACACCGGCTTCGTGTAATGGGTTTTTGGGTCTATAGTAACGAACTTTCGGGTACTCGCCTAAAGTAACGCATACTCCGGTAATCTGTCTATCCGTGAGCGGCCTCCTCACCGTTTCGATAGGAGAAGTTTACCTTTTGAGCAAGAATCTTCATGTGACGTGCAACGAGATTGTTGCAGCCGGGATGGAACAGGATCGGGAAGCTCCAAGGATCTCTGAAGGTGACCAGGTGCGACTCGCGAGGAAAGAAGTCAATCGATAAAGTCTCGAAGCCAGCAATGCTTTGTTTGGCGCCCGGGCAGCCATCGATCATGTGTCGGACTCTAGGTTCCAGAACACCGGTCCATACCAAGAAAGTCCTTTTGTATCTTCGCCGTTCGATGTCGTTTACAAGAATTTCGGCAACGTTCTCTTTGGGCGACAGGATATAGATGGCATCCATCTCCGGGTTCATGTCCCGCTTTTGCTCGATGCGCTCAATGTCTGCGGGTAAGAGGTCAGGGTAAGCTCGTCGCTAGGTGGGGGATTGGGCGACCTAGGAAACGTACTGGCGATGTTGTTGTTGAGGATATCATCTTCCTTGACTACGTTATCTATGACTCTCTTCGAATCTTCGTCTATTACCAAGACTTTCCACTACGAGCGCTGTTGTTAGTTCACCGTGGTTTGAAGGCGCCATGGTGTGGTAGCTCACATCGCCTCGGGTGATGTTCTTGATGGTGTCGATAATGACTGTCCCGAGCAATCAGCTACTGAGCTTGAAGCTGCCGTGCAACGAGCTTTGGAGGAGTAAAGGGGTTGAAAAAGGCTTACTGTCATGGAGCTCCTGAAGCGTGGAGACACCCATCGTAGCGGCTGGCCGCGTGCGCAGCGGGTCGGTGAAGGATGCGGTGCGGAAGAGGAGGAGGGATTGAGGTCACTATCGGGAAGGATCGTCTTGGACTCGCACCCAGTGCAGAGCGACGTCGTAATTGCAGCGCGTCGGTAGACTGACTGGGCGTCGAGCAAATACAGAGGGTTGAGGCAAGGCTGGAATGCGTAGCGTCGTCGTTGGGTGTTATGTGAAGAGGAGATGGAAGTCCGGGCGGAATTCTATCCTGTCCGAGTCGATTATTCTGGTCTTCTGCACAGCGTCTGCTCTGCGTCTGCGTGTTGATGTGCGTCGAGGCGTCGAATGTTGGCTGCCGCGGTGTCCAGCACGACAGATGTTCTTTGGTCTGGCGGGGTTTCAAGATGGAGGGAGAACCGGTCACAGCGGTGAACTTTCAATGCTCCAGACCACGAGTCTGAGCCTGCGGGAAGGCAAGCAAGGTCCGGAAGGGTAAGGTTGCTATGCCGTCGGGGGGATACCTGCGTCGAGGTATCGGGAACAGGTAAGGTAGGGAAAGGTGGTGTAAAGTGGTGGGTGAGGTATGGGAAGTAACGACACAGCGTGAGGGTGAGGTATGGTAACCTGGTTGTACCTTCAATAGGTACCTTACGTCGCCCACCGCACCGCTACTTTCCACTTCAACCACTACCACTATAATGCGGGGCTAGTCCACGTAAGGTAAGGTACCTTCCTTACCTTTCCTTAGGTACCACCCCTCCAACCCCTACCTCATCTCAATCCTCGCCTTAGCGGCTTTCCCCCGCCTTCAACCCGCAAAGCAGACCGAATGCCTTCGCATTATCGCAGTGGCTCACTCTGAAGAATCTCAATCAATGCCCGCGGGAGATCTTCTTGGCTGGTTGTTTGAGTCCGACATTTATTCCCCCCATGAACGTTCCAAAACAGTCCGCTACCGATGTTTCTGCTCCTTCTCCATTATTATGCTTGACTGCATGCTGGAGTATTTGTTATTCGAGAGTGGATGGCCGCAAAATATTCCATCTACTTCAATGTCCTACTTGGTATCCTTTTTAAGCATGCGTTCCTTCAGAGTTGGTCCCTCTAAACTATCATCCTACCTAAAGCTCGCTGCAGCAACCCGAATTCTGTCGCAATGACATCCAATAAATGTAAAGTCGACGTGTCGATGATCTCCCTACCCGCCCAAAACGCCGCAAGGAACCTGTCACTCCGTCTGAGATACATCGAGAGGATCGCCGTCAAACACAAACCACCAACTCCGTTCCGTGTAAGGGGTATCAGTCAATCATTGCCCACTTCCCAAATACCGATCCATATCCTCGCTGCCGTAAAACATCTGCCTGAGTTTCTCCGCCTTCCTCTTGTCGTCGTCAGCCTTCTTGCGACACTTCTTCGCGTCCAGTGTCTGATTCTTCTTCTTCTTCTCGACTCTGCCCTTCAGTTCTTCTGGGATCTCCAGACCCAGGCCGTATTTGTCTTCTTTCTGCTTCGTCTTGAGGGGATACTGCATTCCCTGCCCCGCAGCACCAAGTCCTTTTCGTGAATCTGGGTCCCAGCCGTGGGATGACAAATAGGTTAAGCCCATACGGGACCGGTCCAGAGCGGATGGCGGATGTGAATGAGTGAGGCATACTTGATGCGCGATAGACGCCTCATGCTTTTGTCTTGCCGTCGTGTCCTTCTTGCCGCTATTTTCCTTACTGAGTTGTCTGACAGCATCTTCTTCGAGTGGCAAGTCGCAGACAGCGCACACCTGCGCCTCTGGCTCGAGTGTTTCTGAGGGCCGCTTCTCACTCGGAAGGACGAGGTTGAGGTAGAAATCGCCTATTGAAGAGCCGGACCTGGAGGTTTTCTCTGCTTTGATGGTGTTGAGCGCTGGGTCAGATGCCTTTACGAACTGAATGGGCTTCCGCGGGATGCCTGCGCCGAATGGCCTCTTGTGGTGAAGAGGAACTTCATAATCGTCGCCGTATTCATCCTGCACATCGTCGTCTCTTTGCATCTCCGCAGACATGTCGCCAAAACCCGCGCCTTGGAATACCGCGGAACACTGCGTGAACCAAGCGGCCTGAAGGTTCGAATGAGAAAGTGTTGGTGAAGAACACGGAAGGGGTCATGAGGCCGCTCCACATTTCTAGAGCCTTGGGCGAGATTAGGTAAGTGAGGCCGCTGTGCAGAAACTTCTATTCCAATGTTCCCTGCTGATTTTGCGTCTAGCGTGCTTTTAGGCCGCCATCAGCTCTGCCGGCAGAGCGGGCCTGCCCCTGTCGCAATTCGACGCATCCCCTGAAGGCGCATCGATTCCACTTTTCTAGACATCAAGCTCTGCGGTCTCGTCAGTGGTCACAACCTGTGGCCCAGCTTCGACAGAGAATAAGCTTGTGCCAGCAAGTCGACTTCTGGATAAACCACGACCGACAGATCCTACAGAAATGCCCGGGTGCCACACTTGAAGGAACACGCTTTACAGTCACTCGTTCGCCATGCCTATTGACTACCTGGGCTACGTCTTCGAGGCCGGCCCTCCGGCCTGGCTGACCAACAACTGGTGGTTCATCCTGAAGACAACCACGACCGTCGCCGCCCTCGTGCTCATCAAGCTATGGAGCGCCGGCTCCAGCAACCCGGCCGAGCGGGACATGCACGGGAGGATAGTCATGATAACAGGCGGCACCTCCGGCATAGGGGCCAGCACCGTCCTCGAGCTGGGACGCCGCGGCGCCCAGATAATCCTGCTCACGCACACCCCCGTCTCGGACCCCTTCCTCGTCGAGTACATCGGCGACGTGCGCGCCCGCACCGGAAACGAGCTCATCTATGCAGAGCAGGTCGACCTCTCCTCCCTCCACAGCATTCGCAAGTTCGCCACGAAATGGATCGACAACTCTCCGCCCCGCCGCCTCGACACAATCATCCTCTGCGCCGCGACCGTCACGCCGCCCGGTAACAAGAGGAATCTGACGACCGAGGGCATCGAGGAGACATGGATGGTCAACTATCTCGCCAACTTCCACCTGCTGTCCATCCTCAGTCCGGCCATCAAGGCGCAGCCCTTCGACCGCGACGTGCGCATCATCTTCGCGACGTGCCCATCATACATTGGCGCGCCGCCCCTGAGCGGCGCGCTGAGCAAGGAAGGCTGGTCTCCCAGCACGGCGTACAAGCGGAGCAAGATGGCTTTGATGGTCTTTGGTCAGGCTTTCCAGAAGCACCTCGACGCGTACAAGCGGCCGGACGAGCTGCCGATGAACTCGCGCGTCGTTTTCGTGGACCCGGGATACACTCGCACGCCCGGCATGAGGCGCTGGCTATCTCGTGGTTCGCTCTGGGGCTTGTTGGTCTACCTCGCGGCGTACTTCGTCCCATGGCTGTTCCTCAAGAGCCCCGACCAGGGCGCGCAGTCGTTCCTCTTTGCGGCCATGGAGCCTGGACTGGGTCGTGGAAAGGGTGGTAGATTGATCAAGGAGTGCCGCGAAGTCGACTTCGCGCGGAAGGACGTCCACGACGAGGAGATTGCGAAGAAGTTGTGGGAGGAAAGCGATAAGCTTATCGAGACAACGGAGAAGGAGCAAGCTATGGTTAGAGCTAGACAGAAGGCCAGGGAGCAGGAGGAGGCTAAGCAAGCCAAAGAGGCCGAAAAGGTCGAGGAACTTGAAGGCCTGGTGAACGCCATCAAGAAGGGCAAGGAGGCGCAAAAGTCCAAGAGTAAAAATAAGGCCAAGAAAAATACGTAGGGAACCGGCGTACAAAAACAAAGATGTCGCTAGACTACTTAATCAAAATGTCAAGATCAATTTGGATTCGCGTGTCAGGCACAGGTGTCTAAGGTACATCAATGTGCCTCGGCTTCTCATCCGTCTCCAAATCCGGGGCCCCACCAAACCCAAACCCGTAGCGTCGGCTTGCTCAGCGAGCTTCGCACGGCCGATCCGGGGTTTGGGGAAGCTTTCCCCGCAAGATTAAAGAATGACGACAGAACATCATCTCCATCACTCGTTGCTGACATACGTCCTGTTCGACGGGTGGAAATCTTGCTCATCAACATTGACCATGTCAAACTCTACTTTACCGACAACCATGACAAACCACACGACGATGATACCGCCTCCACCAAGGCCGCTTCAGCTCCAGGCGGCGTGGGTACGCCACGCCGAAACAACGCATAATAACGTGTCTATCAGGCATCCCGTATTTTTCACCGAGAAGCTAAGGAGACCACCTCTTGTGTTGAGCCCCGGCGTGGGACTAAGTCCGGTCGCGCATGGCTACGTTTATCAGGACGGAAGGAGGGCCGATCGAGCTACGGCCCCGAAGCTATGACACTTTGCGAATGCGATATTCTGATGAAATAGTAAAGCTTGTGTTTGGGTGTCCCTACGACGTTGGATGTACGTTACCCAAAAAAGGTGCGCCGATGATAGGCTAATTCCGTCACAGATCACCGGACCGGTGGATGTGTTACTATTCTCGCCAAAGGCGACAAGGAGTTCAAGGCGCTTCAAATATGAGGGCTTGAGAGCTCAAAAGGGGCTCCTTTCTCGGGAGTTTCCACATTTCTCATTACATACGAATTGAACGTCGTCTATTCTGCAGCATCACGTAATGCGGACATGACGGGCGGTGGAGGTTTGCTGACGATGCCGGGCAACGAAGTCAGCGGATGACAGCGACAGAAGCTGCAGCTATAGCTATAGCTGCAGTTGTACAGTAACAATAACAGTTTTTTTTTTGGTCAAAGATCAAGGTCTCAAAGGATGAGGATAGAGAGGCGCAGATATTACACATCATCGTGATACGGATTTGCATTTTCAGGCGGCGAGCGATAATAGGTCAAACCCATCGTCATATTACATTATAGACACGGAGTAGCGCAATTCAGTATTCGCAAACTTCATGTATACTTTCCGCGAATGAAGGCAATGAGGAAGATGTGGCTTCGTAACCTGAAGGCCTCGTCACTGCTGAGCAACCAATACTGTTTAAATAGCTGCCTGCTATGCCCAGAATATATCAATCCCATATCACCTCACCGAAACTCGTGCAACATGATGATGAAGCCTCTAAACAAACCCAAGTCATACAAGGTGATGTTGCATCATCAATGTGTGCAAAGCCAGTCAACGTAGAGAATTCATGTATTCGAATGTGGTCCGCAAGCCACGACAGGTCAAGGAGAATGCGACTCAGGCAATTGCCCTCGAGGTTTGGTAATACTGGAATTAAAGCCTCCGTTTTGCTTCCCACAAAAATAAGTAATGTTGCCGTTCGCCATTCAAACCGTTGCCCAATCTGGAGATAAATAACTTCTACACCATCATAACAAGCCGTTCATCCGCATCATTTTTTTCACCATCTCTGAAGTCAGTTTTTGACCGCAATCACGATCGCCAAGACGATGAGTATGACGACCAGCGCGAGTAGCGCCATCAACTTGACGTTCTTCCACCACATCTTCCTCTTCAGCCCGCGGCTGCGCACGCGGAACTCGCGAGCGCTGCCGCCCAGACGGTCCGTCTTGTCGACAAGCAGGTCGATCCTCTCGCCGCGCTCCAGCAGCCCCTCAATGTTGCGCGTCATGATGCCCCTGACATCGTCGATCTCGCGCTGCACGTTGGAGATGGCGTCGTCCTTGCCGCCGCTCGTGGTGCCGTAGTCCACCATGAACTTTTTCAGCTGGCCATTGTAGCTGGCGGCGCCGTAATTGGGAAGCTCGGCGTAGTCGGTCGATTCGGCAGGGAACTGCTCGAGGAAGCGGCGTCGGATCTCGAAGAGGAAGCCGAAGGGGATGCGACGGCCGAGGGAGGCGTCGGCGATGACGAGGAAGGTAAGGCCGCCCGCGGAGGGGTGGTCCGGGTGGTCGGAGGGCGCTTCGGCGATGTAGTGGATGTGGTGCGAGCCGTGGGTGTAGGTCAGCTTCTGGGGGCTGTCGTGCTCGATCTTGGGGAGGATGAGAGAAGCGAGGGACGAGGTTTGCGACGAGGCGGAGGTCGTGCATTCGGAGAGGATCGTGTTGTTGTGCGCGATGCACGAGCTGTTGGTCGTCAGCTTTTCGTTGCGATCGTTTTGGAGCACTAGTCGCCGTCATCGACTTACTAAAGCAAAGGGGTGATCGGCGTCGACGAGGAAGCCATGGCGATTGATACGGGGTGACCCGAAGGATTAAAAGACGTTATCTTGGAATCTTCTTCGAGAGGCTAAATGCGCCGGAATAGGCTCCAGGCAGGAGAATCAAAATGCGACAAGCGAGATGCGTACGTAGGTAGACAGGATCGGTTATTCGGCGTCTGGGCGAGATGGGCGCTTGTCGCAGAACGGCGGCGATGAAGAGGGAACGCGTGATGACGACGTTCAATCGGAGCCGGAGGCGCTAAGCCGGAGTGGGGGCGATCCACGGCTATCCAGAGGTGGCCAATGGGAAGGTCTTATGATAAGGCTGGAGCGACAGGGGACTGTCTTATCGCGCCCAAAATTTCTATCGCCAGTCTCGACGCGGGCTCACAGCTTTTGGCGTGGAGGCAAAAAAGGTGGGCAAATCATTTCATGTTGCCTCTTTCCAACACAACAACCCACGGCATGTTGCTTGCATGTCGCCGACCATGACTTATTGGCTTGAGGATAATCCAGCATGAGACCGTTTTTGCGAGCTGCGACATTTGCCGCGGCGAGGACTAGCGTTGCGCCGGGCCATGGCTTCGCGACGTCTTGCCCGGCCGCTTTCAAGGTAAGCGACGCTGCTGTCTGCAGACGAACATACTGTTGCTAACCCATACGAAGCAAACAACCCCGGATCTGAGATATAACAAGAAAAGATCTACCCCGAAGTCCAGGACGAGGATTTCCCAGAGAGGAAAATATGAGACGTTCAGGAACATGATTCTCTCCCAGTTCAACTTTGTACTGGCGAACATGGGCGACTATTCCGACACGAACCGCGAGTACCGAGACTTTGGCATTCGCAGCGAGTATGGGCTCAATAGCGAAGTGCAGCTGTTCCGCGAAACGATACAGAAGGCGATATCTATGGCGAACGAGGGCGACACGATGCGCAAGCAAAACCCCCTCTTCTGGTCCCTTCGAAATGCCTTCATCAAGGGCGACGTCAAGGGACTCACGTCTGAGATACGCTATTCGTTCCAAAGTTTCATGATGCGATCAAAACTGTCCAAGACGACCCCGAGACAGAAGAAGCTGGCCGATTTGCGGTTCCCAATGGAGTGGTTTCCTGCTACCAGAGCAATGCAGCGCACCATTCATCTCCACGTTGGACCTACGAACTCGGGCAAGACGTATCGGGCGTTGAAGGCGCTGGAGAATGCGAACTCGGGTATCTATGGAGGACCGCTGCGTTTGCTGGCCCACGAGATCTACTCCCGATTCACGGCAAAGGGACGACCGTGTGCCATGGTCACGGGAGAGGAACAACGAGTCCCAGAGAACGAGGACAACTACTTCATTAGCTGCACTGTCGAGATGACACCATTGAACAGAATGGTCGATGTCGCAGTCATTGACGAGATCCAGATGATTGCGGATAAGGAACGCGGTTGGGCATGGACGCAGGCTGTCCTTGGTGTCATGGCCAAGGAAGTTCATCTCTGTGGCGAGGAGCGCGCAGTTGACCTGATCAAGGCTATTTGCGCTAGTATTGGTGACGAATGTATCGTTCATAGATACAAGAGACTGAGTCCCCTCGAGACAATGAAGAAAAGTCTCAAGAACGACTTGACGAAGCTAGAGAAGGGAGACGCTGTCGTGGCTTTCAACAGAGTCAACCTGCACGGCTTGAAGAACGCAATCGAGGACGCGACGGGTCGGCGCTGCGCCATTGTCTATGGCTCTCTCCCGCCGGAAACCCGAGCCCAGCAGGCTGCCTTGTTCAACGACCCCGACAATGACTACGACTTTCTTGTTGCCAGTGATGCCATTGGCATGGGACTCAACCTCGAAATCAAGCGCGTCATCTTCGAGACGGCAACAAAGTACGACGGAACTCAGTTCCGTGTGCTAACAACTTCGGAGATCAAACAAATCGGCGGCAGAGCAGGCCGGTACAAGACCGCCAGACAAGCTGCCACCACAGACTCTGGGGGCAACGCGGTCGTTCCTGTGGAAGAGAAGAAGGTGGGATTCGTGACGACACTCGAAGAAGAAGACCTTTCCGTCATTCAAGAAGCGTTCCTCAATGAAATCGAACCCCTCGAGAACGCCGTCATCCACCCCCCAGCCTTCGTCGTCGAGCAGTTCGCCGAGTACTTCTCCCCAGACACCCCTCTGAGCTTCGTGCTCCTCCGCCTCCGCGAGATGGCGCCCGTATCGGAGCGGTTTTTGGTCCACGTCGCCGAGGGCTCGCTCCAAGTCGCGGACACGATCCAAGAGTTCCCGATGACGATCCAGGAGCGCCTGACGATCCTCAACGCCCCAATCAACCTGAGGGACCAGGGCATGCGGGATATCGTGCGCTCCATCGCCCTGTGCGTATCCGAACGACGCCAGGGCGCGCTGTACGACATCAAGGACATCAACCTCGAGCTCCTGGACGCCTCGCTCGAAGACTTCGCGGGCCAGGGCAAGAAGTACCTGAGATCGCTCGAGAACCTGCACGCCGCCATCACGCTGTACCTGTGGGTGAGTTACCGCTTCCCCAGCATCTTCGTCTCGCAGACGCTCGCCTTCCACATGAAGGACTTCGTCGAGGAGAAGATTGCGCACTTCCTCGCGCACAACACCGTCTACAGCACCGACATGCACCGGCAGCTGCGCGTGGCCCAGCGCAAGAAGGCGATGGAGAACTTAACCGAGCAGGAGAGACTCCGGAGAGCGCGTGCCCAAGCCGAGGCTGATGCTGCGGAGGGCCGTTCTCCGGGTGAAGAGGGTGAAGAGGGTGGAGAGGTTGAAGAGGGTGCCGAGCCTTGGGCTGTGCCGAGCGACGAAGAGCCACACGTCAGCGACGAAGAGCCACTCGTCGGCGACGAAAGCGATTTCGAACAGTTGCGGGAGGAGCCGACTATCGATGACGACGCGATCGTGGGAGAGCAGACGGAAGAGCTCAGCCTGGACCAACGAGAATCCCCGTCAGCAGGTTGACAACATGATTTTGGGATGTACTCATAGTGTAAAACCATGGTACCAAATTGGATAGATGGGGAGGCGCGTGGTATTGGACGGTGTATGAAGAAAGGGAGGCGGCCCTGGATCCGACACCACTTAACAACTTGTATTTCACGATATCGAACAAAAGGAGGCGTCCAGAATCGCTCCAGTATAGACTATACTATGTACATTTCTACTCAGTTCTTTCTTCGCTCTGTCGAAATCTCAGAATCATTAACCGGCATCAAGGCTCGACACTTGGTGCCTGTGTTAGTGACGAGTTGTTCCCATGGATATTTCTACTCTACGTTCACGTCGAATAACTCCTTGTAATTGAGTAGATCCCACCTAGGTAGAGGTGAACAGACCAAAAGAGCAACAACGGTACTAAGAGACAGAAGGGAAAAAAAACAGTATATTGGTAGAAATCGCAACATCATTCACGGGCGCACAACTGTACCCGATGAGCCCAGTTACAATTACGGTAAGTACCCGAACGTACCCCTAGCTCTGAGGCAACACCCCGCGCCGTGGGAGCTCAGGCGGTTACCTCACCGACCCCACCAAGGAACCTCCAGAACCTTGGAGGGGCAAACAGCTCTCCAACGTACCTTACGTACCTACACCTCCATCTTCGCATACCTCTCAACCTACCAAATTCACAAACAACTCGTTCCTCATTCGCGCCTCACTCTTATCAACTCGCAAATACAACCTATCCAAGCCCCAAAAATGTCGTCCGCAAACCCAGATCCCACCGACTCAGCGCCCGCCTTCATCCCCCTCGAGGCGAACCCGGAGCTAATGACGACGCTCCTGCACAAGCTCGGCCTCTCTCCGGCGCTCGCGATCCACGACGTCTTCTCCCTGACGGAACCCGAGATGCTCTCGTTCATCCCGCGCCCCGCGCTCGCCGTGCTCCTCGTCTTCCCCGTCAGCGCCGCCTACGAGAGCCACCGCCTGGCTGAGGACTCGCTGCTGGAAGAGTACAAGGGCAAGGGCCCGGACGAGCCGGTGGTCTGGTTCAGGCAGACTATTCGGAACGCGTGCGGCCTGATGGGGCTGCTGCATGCTGTTGCCAACGGTCCCGCGCGAGAGTACATCCGTATGTATCTCTTCCTATGGAGTTCCTGTGGGACATTCATCGCTGACTTGTCTGCCTGTTATAGAGAAGCCTTCGGACCTGAACACACTCCTCGAAAAGGCCGAGCCGCTAGACCCGGCCTCCCGCGCACAGCTTCTCGAGAAGACGCCCGCCCTTGCCACGGCGCACCGCGATGCCGCTTCGCAGGGTGCCACTGAGGCTCCCCAGGCGCAGGATGATGTGGATCTGCACTACGTCTGCTTCGTTCGTGGTACTGACGGTACTTTGTGGGAGCTTGACGGACGCCGCAAGGGTCCGTTGGCGAGAGGCCAACTTGAGGAGGGCGAGGATGTGCTGAGCGAGAAGGCGCTTACTTGGGGACCTTTGAAGTTCCTCGAAAGGGAGGGTGCGGACTTGCGGTTTAGTGCTGTTGCGCTGGCTCAGGCTATGGATTAAAGACTGCGGTTTGTTGGATATGTCAACCAAGGAACATTACAATTTGGCGTTTGGGATGGGACAATGTATGCGTTTGCGAAAAGCACATTGTGAAGGTGAATAGGTATCATTGACTTCTAAAATTGTCTAGGGGAAGGCTACTCGCAATATAGGGATACCCTCATCATCTATCAGATGTCTCAAGGCCTCTGTGATCTGTTTACCTGCGAGATTGCTAGAGCCGGGGCGATGAGTCCTGGGGCCGAGGCTTTTGCCACAGTTTGCCGTCCTTTCTTGTTTCATTTGGTGTGGAATGCGGCTCCCGAGGCTCGGGCTGAGGTGTGATTGGTTGTTCAGGTAGTATAGTCGACTGCACTTCTAAACCGACTTCTGTCGACGTTGTCAGACGGATGAACTCTTTTCAGTGGAAGCGTGGACACAAACCTCCATTTGCAACCCCTCTGAACTCGGTCGACGAATGCCTGTGAAGTCGCGAAGCCGTCTCCTGGTTGGCAGGTGTCGCTGCATCAGTCGGGTAGTCTCCGGGAATCGACTTGAACTCGGTTGTGGATTTCCTGTGGTCGTTTTGGAAACTCCGGTGCGCATCTGAAAGCCCTTGCGAATCTACGGACAATCCGAAGCCACACATGTAAACGATCGGAGCAGAAGCCGGGCCCGGAGTCTCAGGGGCAGATTTGGCCAGCTTCGCTGCATCGGGCTGTCTGCCCGCAGCTCGAGTAGAGGGCCAATCGATGAAGCTAGCGTCGAAGTTCCTGTCGTTGGGCGTCTCTGGCACCGAAAGAGGCTGAGTCAACTCGATGAAGTGGGCGGGCTCCTTGGTGGGCGTTGTTGTCGGCTCGCTGTAGCCGAAGGGTTTTGCCTTGTGGTTTGCTTGGGGAGAGGGAGATTTCTTGTGGTCGATTATGGGAGCACCCTCGTGCTCGGTGAAGAAGGGAACCTAGCCCTGATGCTCGTTCTGCTGCTCGTCTGGATGCTGAGGAGTCTGGCCTGAGCCCTGGGGGTTGGACATGTCTGCTGTGACGAGCGGAGCACTCGGGCAAGGTCGCGGACTGAAGACGCGAGGCAAAAACGCGTCCGAAAAGGCAGATTGAAGACGAAGGACTCGAATGCGGTATGAAAGCGTCGGACGTAGATAACAACAGAGGTTCTTCGAGGGCTGGAATAATGCAACGGAGCAGTATAATGATGTGTACGGACGTCGATGGTAGGATGGAGTTTTGGAAGAGGGTAGTCGTCCAGGAAGCAATTTCTTCCTTGGACCTGTTGCTTCCTCTTCTGAGCATATGCGGTTCTTGCTGCCGGTGGTGACTACCTGAAATTTTAAGAAGGCCCCCGTTTCTGCATTTTACACATTTGAGGAAAGCACTCTCCTCTCACCAGAAACATGACGACAAGCTTAGAAAAGTTGCAATAGCAGTCTACCTAAATAAGCTCAGTACGAATGGCCAAGCAGATCAAACTTCATTCAGTGATATTCATCACTTGCCTTTCGAAGGTAAATCATTCACAAACGAGTGCAGCGCGATGAACTCCACGAGCATGCCATGCGCCATCCGACTCAGCGCGTGTCGAGATACGACACAGGAGACATCTGAATTTCAGGTCAAGGCAGTCATGTTTCTGCAGCAATCTGCAGGGGCGCTCGGATCGGACACCAGTGGACGTCTATACATCAAACCGTTCACCATCAGACTTGCTTTTTGACTTACTGCGCCCTCGTGGCTTCTGCAGTCTTGAAAGCTGCAAATCAGCGTCAAGTAAAGAGAATGGATTCTTTTCCCTCACAGTCAATGTTCTTTGGCAAACGTCTCTCCTGAATACCGCCCAAGGCTGGGAGGAGTCCAGATACCTGGGCTTGGGGCTGAGCGGCCATCCGACAGTCGCACGCGAGGCGCCGCCACGACACAAGTCTGTGGCAGAGTCATGCGAACGCTCGCATAAGGTAAATCGGGCAACCATGCCCATGATGTGTCTTTGCTGATGCTTCGTGACAGTTTTTTGTGCATTCTGGGATCAGCACGGCCAGACTTGTCTCGCTCTCGAAGCTTGTTTCCCCTGTGCGTTGAACCCCACGAACCAAGGGTCTTAGTGCAGCACCTTGAGCTGCGCGTGGAAAGTGTGCGAATATCACCTGCAGTTTGACAAGTCCGCGCGGACGTTGCAGTGTCGAACGTTTGGACGCCGAAGAGCACGGAGCACCGTCCGAGCGACACCGGTGGGAGCGCTTAAATTTGAACAGCCATGCCGAACCTCACCGTGAGAGGAAAGGCGGAGGAGACAGCGTGCCATGCGGTGTGCCCGTCTTGCCATTTCTGAACCATTCGTATCCAACGAGCCATAAAGTCTAAATGATTCTCTTCTAAGTCAGGCCTCAACTCCTCCCCCGGACAGAAGAAGCAAGCAAGCAAGGAGGGGCAGATGGCAGAAGCAACGGAATTGCCCCCCGCTCCCCGCAGACGAGAATCCTTCTCGTGCGGCCGAATCACCCGCATAATGAGGCCAAGGCTTTGCGTGGGCCAAGACTGCGAGCCGGGAGGCCCGAGACGACAATCGGGGCGAGTTTCAATCTGAAGTCGGATAGGTAAAGCCTGGAGACGCTGCTCCACGTGGTGGCTGATCGCGGCTGGCAGTCCAAGTTTAGGCAGGCACGCAGGCTAGCCGGATCATCGCTTGCAACGCTGAAGGTTCGCCTGCTAACCGCTTGAATAGGGTGAGCTGTGCGAAGCTGTCCCTGAAACTCGGCGTTCGTCGTAAAGCGGTTGGGTCGTTGTCGAGGGACGGCGTCCTTCAGACGGGCCAAGACGCCGGAAGCTGACGTGAGGTGAAATTTTTGTTCGTTTGTGCACCCAAGCAGCCCGCGAGTGCAGGGTTTCACCCGATGAAAAGTGACATGTCGTCTCTGCGGTTGACTGGGGATTCGGAGTGGTGTTTATGCAGTGATGGCCTGCCTTCGGCCGCAAGAACACGGCGCTTCTCGTCGCCGCATGGTCGGTGGCTGGCAGTTCGTCCATCGACCCCGTCGAGACATGACTTCCCCCTAATAACGAGATTGAAACAAGGCTGGCGCTGGACGATGCCAGGCTTGATTTGTGGTCGATGACAGATATCGCAAGAGAATGAAGCAGCAGGAAAAGACATAACGGCGATGCAAGTAACTGTCCATTTCCACGGATGCTTAAACAGAGAGTCCCAAACACCCACCAAATTCGGGAATCCCCGCCAATTTAATCTCCAGTCCAGTTGCACCAGCTCCATCGTGTCGAAACAATGCTGCGAGACATCACACAGCTCCCGAGATACAGAACTATTCTCGGCGATTTTCGTCTTCTGTCCACTCAGCTGGGACTTAACGACTGTGCGCGTGGATGGCTAACTGATAGCGTCGGCCTATCGACGGAATTGCAGCCGGTGGTGACCTGAATAACCAATTACCAACAATCGGATTTAAATCACCTCGTCTACGGAATGGTGCATTTGGTCTAGTTTCGTCTCGGAGCAATAAACGGAGCCATTGCAGACAATCAATGCCCAGCTCGTCGCCGGTTGACTCTGAACGTCATTCAGCTTGAGTTCACCGAAATGATCTTCCATTGACCACCACACACTCGGGACAGCAGGGGCGAATCCCTGAACGATCTGCCTGCGCCAGCCTCTCCATTCGCCGGGGTCATACATACACTAGGTGTCTTGCCCACCTGCATCAGATGCAGGGGTTCCCGTCCTCAGGAAGGATTGGCAATCGCAGAAATGGAATCAAGATGGACGCGGCATTAGACAGGGCGGCCAGCGCCTCCGGCCGCCCAGCGGAGATTTAGTTGTCGTCAATATCGTTCGATTGGCGGGGCCCCGGATGGGTTGGTCCCGATTGGGATGACTGGCAGCATCCATATTCCTGATGGACATCCTGTCGTTACAAGATGATACTCCCAAGTCTTGGACTTCAATGGACTTCAAGTGCCATTCTTTCGGTCGTCTCTAACAGGGCTATCGTCACGAATCAAGCGAGATGAAGCCACACCGGCCGGTGCTGCTTCAGAAAAAGCAAAGGTTCAAGTCTTAGACCTTCATGGATATGACCTTTTTGTCCACCAGAAGGGTATCTAAAATAGTGTTCGTAAATGCATAGGGAAGATTGCAGCATTTGTTCGTATTTTAGTTAGAATTTCTGGTTGCTGGGTCCCTATATGGATACTCGGTACAAGTACCTCGGCTTCAGAATTGAAGAAGAGGCGCCTTCGTTGACTTTGTTCCTGGAGCACACTATAACTCGCTAGCTGGGAGTCCAGGCAGCTGGCGCTGCCAATAAAAGAATCTGGCAAATGGGTTTCTTTCCAACCCTGTCCGATTGCTTTTTTCTCCGAAGCTGCACTAACTTACAACCACTGCCCCTGACCCCGGTCGCCCCTGTTTTCTTATGCTGGTCGAGTGGCCGTCATCCATGGAAACAGGCATAATGAAGTTCGCATGTTCATCTCTTGTGAACAGAAACCTTCCTTACCCGGTTGCTTTTGCCACGGCTCATTCGACCGCCCGAGTTCTGCTGCAGGGCAACACCCAGTGCAATCTTTCCTCACGATTTCTTTGCGGCCTTAGCATCGGCCACCTCGCAAGCCTCGTTCATCTGACAAGCACTGAGACAAGTCTTGATGACAGGGAAGCCAAAGCCCAGAATGCCGAAGTTCGTCGAAATCCATCTCAGACATGGAGCTGGCCAAAAAATGGTACAGGGCGCCCGGCTTGAAGCCCCAACCATGCTAATGAAGACTACTACCGTAGAAAGTAAAGCCGGTGGAAAGGCTGTTTCGCTCTGTTCACACCTTTGTTGCTACTCTCGCACGGGCCGCGGTCCGTCCCATCCATCACATCCCCTCCATCCGACGCTGTCTTCGTTTGCTGACCTGTTTTCGAAACTGCAAGCTCATTTCGTCCGAGCAACGAGTGTTGTCACTGTTGGTCGTGGAAGCCATCTTACTGCACTGCACGGCTTGGTGCCTTTGCTATCCTGCAAACACAAACGGGGGACTCGGCCAGCCGTTGGCGTTGAATCCTGGATTCATTCGACTTCGCCATGGTCTCGGAGACGGACGGTAGGATACATGCATTCCCATGTGCACTTGATTCGATAGTTAATCAACAGCAGCCAATAAGAAGCTCGGCAAGACTTCCAGAGCGACTGCAGAAACCCTGGGTACATTATGTCGCAAAACCTTGGCCCAGTCCCGCGTGCCTTACTGGCAGTCCCATCGCCCCGTCCGATCGCTCACGGAGGCTAGCCCAGTGGCTCTTCGAGATGGAGCTGGAGAGAGAGGGTGTCCCTCCCCATCCATGCAACATGAAGCAGGCACGCTCAGGTACATGGCCTCATGTATCGCGTACTGCCCGGAATGCACGAAGCCTTCAACCTGGTCTAACATCGCTTTAGCGCGGGCTCTATCTGCTCATCCGCTCCGCTCCATCGTGTATGCCCTTCATTCGGCCCTTAGCACCTCTCTTGACACGACTCATCGCGTCGCATTGTCCCTCCTTTTCTTGTTCCAGAGCTTGACCACAATCTAACGCTATTCTACCCGCCCGCTCAACCTTTAGACTCTCTGGTCCCCCATCCCGCCAGCTCTTGAGTTTTTCTCCTACATCCTCTCGTTCAAAATTTCGCGTGTCCGTCATCTTGTGAACACAGTACTTCGTGTGCTTTTGAGCTTCGATTGTTTCATCACGCAGGTCTTCCTACACCGATCGCGACATACATCACCAGTACCCGCCCCTCTTAATCAACAAGGCGGTTAGACTGCCCGAGCAGATGACCGTATGGCTGCCAGCAAGCTATGACAATGGGCCTCTGGAAGTTTTTCTCCTTCAAAAAGGCAGCAGATAAGGCGGCGAACGATATCAAAGCCCAGGCATATGATGCTACCACCGCCTCTCTTCCCCCGCTCCTGGGTAGGATTCCATCCCACTTCGATTTACTTCGCAAATTCGACTAACATGTCTAGGGACCTACCCAGTCGCCGGCAATGGTCCGACCAACGTAATCGAAGACTTGCAACGGTCTCATCACAAGATGAGCGAGACCAACTTATCCCTTGCCGCCGGTTCCGAAGCTTCTGCCCCGGCCCCGCCCGTTCCCCGATTCCGCGATGATAGCGTCGAGCGCCCAAGCTCCGCCCCGACCGGCGCTGGGCCGAGCTCATCATCACCGTCAAGTCGTGGGAGAAGAGACTCGTCGAAGACGAAGAGGCTACCGCTGTCATTCAGAAAACCGCAATTCGGGTCAGTGACGCCGACGGGATCACCAGCGCCTGCACGTGTAAGCCGGTCACCGGCGATCCCTCGTGAGGGCAAAGCCTTTCGCCCACCGACGGCTCCGTTCGAACACGCTCGTCGTTTCTCGATGCAAAGTAACAGCTCTTTGGCCCGAAACTTCATCGACCTCCTCGATGCTCAGTCGGAGATCAAGCCCTCGGGATTCCGGAACAGAGTGAAAGCAGCGGGTGTACGGGACTATGGAGAGGATGTTGCTGACAGGAACATTGGCGAGAATGGTGTGGACCTGACATCTGAGAAAGTTCAAGCATTCTATGCTACGTACAGCGGCAGCCCCGGGGATCGACAGAATGGCGCGCCCGCACTGTCTGTTCCAAGAGCCCAGTTTGAGGACAAGAAACAACCGTTCAAGCCTCCCCAGCGCCACGACTCACTCGATATGGAGGCTCAGGCACGAGCACAGTCTTTGACCTCGGCGAGTCTGGGAGGAGTTCCTGTCCGCACAACCATCTTTTCTCCAGAGAGGTCACAGAAGCACGAAACGATCCTTGAGGATGTCCCGGAACCGGCCCGGGGCCGGCGAAGGCAATCTTCAGGAGCTTACTCTCTAGGATCGTTCATCCCGACTACCCCATCAAGCCGTTCTCTAGGCGTCCACAAGTCCCCCGGTACATCCGTCTCTCCAAGTACCACGAGGAACAAACGGCGATCGACGTCTAGTGGCGAATGTCGTCCAAACCTAGGAATTTACATTTCGCAGTCAAACGAATCTCTATTATCGCCGAAGACTTCCCAAAAGCCGGTCTACGTAGTCAAGCACAACTACTCGCTGCCAATTCAGCAGCGCCCAAAGACCTCCGGTCACATGCAGGCCGAGACGTACCAAGCGGTGAGGCCGCCATCCCGCGGAGGGTCTGTAGCCAATTCCACCTCCTCCCCAACCCAGAAAACACCCTCCAAACGGCACGCCATGCCCGCAACAGGAACACCCTCCCGGCACGACACTGAGTGGTCGAGAGGTATGAAGCCCAACGGGGGGATAGGCGTGTCAAGAGGGTGGGTAGGCCGGGTTGAGGTTGAGAGCTCTGGCGATGCTGGGGATGTGTCCTCGCCGGCACCTTCACCTCGTTAGTCTTTACCATCGATTTCCACCACTCGTGTGAGGTTTTTTGGGGAAATTGCTGACGGTACGTCCTGGCAGATGTAATGAGAAGTGGCCCCTCGTGGCGTGAAGCCCAAGACGAGCGGACTAACGGTCAAGGGTACCCTTTCTGGAAGGACAAGCTTGACGAGATCCACGAGCATGTACTAATGGGAACGAGTAGTCTGCGACAATGGTCGATCTCCTCTGCCACGCCGACGACGTCGAGCACGAGTTCGGTCCCGCGACCCCCGTCAAGGCATACAGCTACTACATCCGTCGATCTGGCAACGAACTCGTCGTTTATGAACGACAGCTGCGATTCACTGCATAGTGGTACCGCTGATAATACTCCGTTCTGCACCCCACTTGAAAGTGCCATGCCCTCCCCATTGGGTCCGGCCACAACGGGCGCAGATTTCAACATCGACGACTACTTATCCTCGGACGATGACGTCGATGCCGACTCGTTTACCACAACACGCCATCGAGACTCGGGGCTCGGCGCGACCAACGAAGAAGATCTGCTCTTCAGCAACGGCGGGTATGGCGAGGGCGGTCTGCAATTGCCCGGGCTGTTCGACAACCTTATACCTGTCCCAGATCCCACCTTCACATCGCCGTCGCGGTTGAGCGTGAGACATTCCCACGGTAGCCCGGCGCGCTTCCAGCGAAGATTGTCAGTCGATCCAAGGGTGAAAGCGCCCATAATCTCTCGCGACGAGGAGGGCTTCGAGCCGGGTGATTACGACATCCTCCCTGCTCGGGCCGATCTAGCTCTGGGCCGGCGGGGCACGCGGAGGATATCCGCGATTGGCACCATGTACCAGAGCATCGAGGAGGAGAGAGAGGAGAGGGTCGACGTGCGCGCGGCTGTGCGTCTTCGCAAGGAGGCGAAGGCGAGGCAAAGGGCCATGGCGAGGTTCAGCAGGGTGCAAAAGAGGAGATCGAGTGCGGACGATGAGACGACGCATCCCAGTGCAGTGGGGTAAACGGAACACTTTGGCTTCTGGACTTTGCAGAACAACAACTTTGGCGTTGAGATTTATACCCAGGAAGTGCGCCCATAACTCGGAACAAGTGGGAAATTTCAAGCGTTTTGGGTTTGCGACATAGAGACAGGGAACGATTAACCAACGGCACGAGCCGGATAGTTGGGACCGTCATGAGATTATGTGTTTTTGATGCAAGATAGAGCTTATGATACCTCCTACTTTGCAAGATTCATTTTCCTCCATCTCGGGATATGACGCAAAGAAGCCGGATGCCATGCGAACAGATCACTTGAAAATGAGCCTCCCCCGTCGTAGCTTTCCCCGTCGCAATTTTCCGCGATGTCGGCAGTTCTTTATTGATAACTACTCCGCTCATCCCTTTACATCTTCACGGTCTGATCTCAGCGCTGATCGCCGAGAGTTCGATGGCTTCACCCGCATCCGACGAGCGCCTTTCATCCTCGTTCCTGGCCTCTTTCTTGCGGCGGGGAGAGCCATACGACAACGCACACAGCCGTTGCGATGACAGCGACGCCGCCCACCACGCTTTCCCGCGATGATACCGGTTTTGTCTTGTGAATGAACTGTTTCCTCGTAAGGGTTTGGAGTCGCTGAGATAGACGCGGAACGCGAGAATCGAAGTGTGATTTGGGGTCCAAATGAGGTGGGACTTGACGAGGTAACTTTGCCTCTCGTGGATTCCTGGAAACGGTATAAGATATCATTGGAATTCAGTACTGAAGCCCACTCATGGCAACGATTTCTGGTTCGTTTCGGTAATCGTGACGCAGAGCGGACTGAAAGGGCTTGTGGTCTTGCTCCGAGATCGTAGCACGCTGAGGATGTTGGTGGTGAAGGTCTGCAGCCCGGTTGCTTGTGATATACCAAAGACACCCGAGACGGCGAGAAGTGATACGTGACGCATCTTCTGGCCAGAGCAAGGGATCGAGGACTGCTTATTTGTGTTTAAGGATGACTACGGGTCAATCCCCGCACGCGCTCGAGAACAGGCCATGTCTCTATATAATCATTGCCAAGCCTAGTGGCGCTTGGAACCTTCAGGTTCCAAGGGGTATTGGTTGAACATACATTTGACGATCCGTTTACAAAGGATGGACAGAGCCTTGGATGAGGCTCTACAGGCCGTCATTGTAAGAGATGGGCGTTGATCCTAGGCAACCACCACTGCAAAGACCACCACTGCAAAGACGATGAAAACAGACTAGGCTGGCTGAATGCTGAGCCTTGTGATATAGGAAATGCCCTTATGCGAAGCTAGTATGTCAAAAGCTGGTGTTTTATAATATCCTTTCAGCCATGAAGGCTATACACACTTTTGATTTCCGGAAACTTCGCTATAGGAATATATATACATTACAGGCTATGACCTTTGTGATTGCTAGTCTAATACTATTCAATGAAATATAAGAAATACCCAGCTCCAGTACTTTCTTGAGGTTGATCATCCGCACCGGATAGCGTTGGTGCCAGCATAAGTTCAATTAGTCGTTAATGTCCACCAGCATTCATTTGAAGGTAGCATGGTAGGTGGCTCTATAGTGATACATTGAGACGCCATGTCGACTCCCCCTTGACTGCGAAAGTGGCAATCTGGAAGCCGGATCAGGTATAGCGATAACCAAAGCCAACCCACCATACTCGCGGTCTAGCGAGTTCCCGCTATTGAAGTGCGGCTGGCAGCCCATGCCCTTGGAACCTAAGAGTTAACATAGTATCCGTTGGGGTTGTAGACACTCTGAAGGCTAGGAAGTGTGTGTACCTTATGCTTGCTGTCGGGGTTTTCTAAATCCCCATCTGGCGGAATATGGACTGCCGCTCAGCAAGTGCCGGATGCCGACTGACAGCCGGCGCTGCCCCCCCCCCCCCCGATACAGACCTACATTATCAAGGCCCGCCGCAGCCTCCGGAAACCCGATCCGGTGCGACTACTGGAGTCTATACCCTCAATCTAGTTACCTAGCAATAGGCTGCAGGTCGTCAAATGGGCCGTCGTCTTGGGATTGTCTTGGTAGTGGAAGGTGTGGATGCAGCAGTGCCCATGTTGACTGATGAATACGCTGGGTCTATCTATCGTGTATAGGAATTGATGCCAACGGTCCAATCGCGTTTCCGAACATCGCCGAAAGCAAACAAGGACAATCCGGAGGATGAACAGGAGGGTGGACCGGAGGGTAGGCCAGCAAGGGGGTCCCCATCCATAGAAGTCCTGTAATTACGGATAAAATGATGGTGTTGGCTGTGACGGCACTCAGGTACTAATTTAGTAATTAGCAGGATATTCCTGAGAAAAGCATTGCTGCCGAAAGCTTACTCCAACGCAGGAACCCAATGTCTTGGTTTTGGAACAAACCCCCAACTCACCATTGACTGCAGGGATTATATGCCGAAAAGCAACAGCGCGAACTTGCTGTCTTTTACTAATTGAGTAGGCTGCCCTGAAGCACAGCGTCTCGCTTCCGACTATGTTCAGCAGGCTCGCGAGGGTAGGGACCATGTCGCTCGGCGGTTGAGCTTTCACGGCGACCTGCTCGTGAACCGCTGATGGAAACGAAGCCAGGGGGAAACGGCGCCGACGGCGGGAAGAGTTTGCACCGTAACTCGGGGAACACGGAGGCCCTTGCACCCCGTCACGCCGAGGGGGGAACGCGAGGTGGTCGCCCGGGACTCTCTGTCCCCGAGCGGACGCTTAGGGTTATCGAGCTCGTGTTTCCGGCTAACGAGGAGGAGCGTAAAGGCAAGGACCACTCGCGGGACTGAGTTAGTGCATGATATGTCTGACGCGGGGGTTTGTGGCGAGCAACAACGATGGGCCGGCGGTGCAGTTTGAGAAAGGTGACGATACGAACGCGATGGGTGGCGGCGCGATCATCTTTCGCAAGGCGCATCCCGTAGCCAAGGTCCGATCCATTCATGCTGCCTGTCTCAGCATGGGGTCGCGATTGTCGAGATGGTTCGGATGGCGACTGGGATCTGTTCGTAGTAGGGTAGTCCGCGAGGGCTTTTGAACCTCTTGTATTATAACTGCCATCTTACATGTAGCCGTGATAGGTAACAGGTCTGATGATTCTCTCTCCTATCTGGCCCCCCCATCTCAACCAACGGAGAATGCGTAACGCGGGTGTCATCACGAAAGAGATCAAAACATCAGATGATCATCCCCGCCCGCGAAACTATTTCCGCTTCCGCCCCCAAGAAATGCGCTCCAATCCAACTCTGTCAGCTGCTCATCGCACCAGCCAAACAGATCCATCCCACCATCCGTAGTCGCAGACGGCGTCCGGATGTTTGATCCAGCGTTAGATCCGCCCTCGACGTCGGCGGTAACGGCTTCGTACAGCGCGGCGACGATATCAGGAGCCCTGTCGGAGGCGCGCATCCACGGGCGCATCTCGGCAAACAGCTCAAAGGCCTTCGTCAGGCTCGCGCACCATGATTGGACTGCTGCCGTAGTAGAGTCCGGTGAGCTCGTCTGGGCTCGGAGGGTGGGGGTTGTTATCGATGGTATTGGAACTGCGGTCGACGTCGCCGATGTTCGTCTTTGTGAGGTATTTGGTTGCTGCTGCTGCTGCTGCTTACGAGCTGCAGTCGAGCGATGGGTTTCTATCGCGACAGATAGAAGCGGCACCATGCATGCTTGGAATAAGTACCACGCCGAGTTCCAGACGTGGACACGGTTGGGTGTCCAGTAGAGTGTTATCGCATCTATTGCTTCTGATGCCACGGTTCGACAAGTTTCGACGAGGGAGGTCTCATCTGGTGAAATGGCAGGGGCGTCGGAACCGGCAGCACAGTTGGCGATGCTGCTGCGCCTGAAGCTGTTGTCATGGGCTAAGTACAGTAGGAAGCAGCGAGACAAGATCAATCTGACGTTGAGATAGCGATTCCTCATGAACTCACGAGCCACAGTTAGCCTTGGCGGTGAGTGTGTCGGATTCTTGAGGAATTCTGGCAACGATGCGTGCCAATCTCTCAATTCTCGGTCGAAAGACAGGGCCTCATGGGCGGAAAGGCGCGCAGGTTGAGCGAAGCGGTGTTGAATTCTGTCGCAGATGTGACAGAAGAGGCAGCTTGCCCTTAGTGACGCCGCAACGTGATCTTCGGGGAAGAGCGGCGTGGGAAGGAGGGTGTCCATCGTGCTGCTATCCCAACGACATGTTGGCCGGCCGGTGGTCATGCTGGCCCACGTATCGAGACAGAAGAGACTCCACCACGTACGGCGGCGGGTTTCGCTGCGGATGGTGTGATGCTCAGAGGTGTTCTCTGCTGCAGTGCGATGACTTCGGACAGGTTCACGATGTAGGCCAAGGGCGATGGCCATGCGATGAGCGGCGCCGAGAACTGCGTAGGCCATGTTGGGAGAGTTGCGGTAGTGGAGGTAATAACCGCCTAGGAGACACAAAGCCTGTAAGCTCTCCATGTTACCCGATCCGAGTGAGTCGAGACCAAGATGCGCGCGGGCTTGCTTGTAGTACTGGATGTGGAGAGTGTCGCTTCCTGAGGCGATGGATCCCAAAGTGAAGACCATGTTGAGGAGACCAAGCCAGGAATCATCACCGCGAGACCCTGACGCGTAATTATTGCGAAATTCGTCTTCGTTGAGAATGGGCGTAATAGGATGGATAGTTTCGAAGTAGAACTCGATACAGCGTTGTTCGCGAAGGGGGTTCATCCCAGGACTAGGAGCGCCGAGGAGTGACAGTGGTGGTAAGGGCTGTTGATACTGAGGCAGCAGGGACGGCTCGGCCCATGACTTTGCGTGCTGAGCGGTGTGCTCCTTAGCGGCTGGGCAGAGGCGGAAGATGGCTCTCAGGACAGCACTCATCGACGTGACGCCAAGGTAAGAGCGGCGATGCTGGTCTGTGGCGAGGGAGATTGCGTTGATGTCGTCGCTGGCTGGAATGACGGCTGCGGGCTGATGGGCGGCGGCGGACTCATCCCATCGCCTGTCATTGTCAGGCTCGCCGTTCTCTGAGATCTGCGTGGAGTCGTTGGGATCATTCTCATCACCGTCGTCATCGGTGGCTGAGATACCGGTCGGTGAAGGGTCTTGTTGGCTTAGATGTTGGAGGTGACGGAGTGAATCCCACGTAATCAGAGCTAGAAGCTGAGCCTTCGTCTTTCCGACGAGGTCCTCTGTGGGAACATCAGGGAAGAGTTTGTGGAGGATGCTTGACTGGACTTGAAGTTGTTCCGAAGCCTTTTCAAGTGTGCTGGAGATGGTAAGGATGTCTTCAGAGAATACTGAGTGAGATGCAAAGCGAGATGAGCCAACTTACCTTCTGCTAACAGCGTGTCGCTTACTCCGTTGCCTGTACTCACATGTGTCGGCCACTTTGTAATACTGGCAACTAGCACACGGATGGCCGCCGTCGCATCTAACCTTCCGCCGGGTGCATTCCTGACAAGACCGATTCACCTTCCGGGATGGAGTGGACGGAGGCCCCGTCGCAAAGGCGGCTGAACCGCAGGTGTTGAGGGAGTGGAACATGGGGCCGAAGTCACTGCGACTCTAGTCGGCACTTAGACGGCGCCGAGCATGCATTTGGGGTGTATGCGGAGGCGGGCGAGATGGGAGAGACGGCGAACGGGTCTGCGAGTGAGTGAGACGGATGGAAAAGGAAATGTGGGCTGAGGAATGCAAAAAGGAATGCAAAATAATCGGGGGAGACTGAGTGGCAAATTTCAAGCTCGGTAACGCGGGGGAGGTGGAGTGCCAAACTTGGGGAAGGTGTGGAGATGAAGGGGCTGTATCTGCTGTTGTTGAATTTTACTGGGTTCAGGGTAGACCCGTCTCGACTGGGATATCGGGGGAAAGCCGGGGTAGACCGGAGCTGGTGCCCCGGTAGAGTCTTCCTTCCACCCCTGGACCTCTTGACACATTTTTTTTTCAAGGCAACTGGCTGGCTCATTATCTGGCAAAACGAATCCTTTGATTACTAACTCCTAAAGCTGCTCTAATTAGTCTAGTTCGATTTTGATGTGTACTCTACCACGACTGACGCAGCTGAGCCAAGTGGGTAGCTACCCAGACTTGCCCATGGATAAAATATGGGTGCCCATGGGCATCTGGGTAGTATGTGGGTATGGGTAATAAAAAGGATATGATATACCCATGGGTAGTTTTGGGTTATCCAAAAATTACCCATGGTTCCCGTCTTGTGCCTTTTGCCACCCAGCCATGTTCAGCCACATGGGGTTTGGGTGGTCGACCCATGGGTACCCATGGTTTGGATAATTCCATGCCTGAATTCGGTACCTTGCTCAATCCAACGACCGTCCCCGGAAGGAACCTCGATGATATGTTCCCACTTTATAGGATAGGTAGAAGCAGTGACGTTGTGATAAAACGGTTGATCACGGCACCATGACCCTGTAAAAGGGTGGACTTTGGAAAATAATGATTCTTGCGAGGTGCAGAAATATTGGCAACTAGGTACATGTGGTATCTTTTGAATGTTTGGATGACTTCAACGGCGATAAAAATGAACCGAGGAAGCACCACAGACGTCGAGAGTGCCGAAAGGCCGCGAAGCGCGAGTACAAACAGCGCATTTTCTGATCGCGAACGCTCGGTGGCTCGGCGCCTATAGAAGAACCCAAAGGAGAGATGGAAGGCTTGCTACATCAAGCGATCTGCATTGCAGCTGTAGAAGCCCTCTTAATTGACTAATAAGTGAGCCGATAGTTGGCGAGAGTGATCGGTAGCTCCGGAACATCGAGCCGTCTGCGTGATGAGGGTTATATCCGAAAGCCGTCATCTGATCTGTCATCCGACGCCCTTCAACCATGTATTGCTCTGGTGACCTCACCATGGTAATTGGCTCTATCTGCCAAGTTAGTCGGTCAAAGCGTGCATCGCGGGAATATTCCCTGGTGTGTTCGTTTGTCCATGGTGTACGGTTGGGTGAGATGATGTTCACATCGGCCAATGGGGCCTCAGTGTCTAGAATGCGCCGTTCTTACATCCCATCCATAAGTTCTAATTACCGCATTACGCTTTTTGGAAATTCCACATCCCATGAGTATGCACCAGCCACCGATTTCCAACGTTTTTCTGTCGACTCTGACTTCGGATTCCTGGCTTGGATCGTCTCGTCCGTCCCTTCAATCGAGTAGCTGAGCGAAGGATCTATGTATTCGCATTGCTCGGAATGTCTTGGACTGGAGGGGCTGGTCCTTGGACCAGCAAGTTAGTCTTCACATCTTCAAGGTCATCATTCAAAGATTATGTCGGCGTTCAACTCACATATTCACGACCTCCTCGTCGTAAGCCCTCGGCGACCTTATCGGCACACTGCTTATAACAATGAATTCTGTGCGAAGATCGATTCCTCCGCTGGGGTTGCGTTGGTAAAATGCCACGACTTTTCCGTTGACCGAATGCCCGTCGACGATCCTTTGTTCTGTGTCTCCATCCATGGCTACGTCCAAGATCCTTGTATTTTTGGTCGGCCAAGATTCCGAGGGAAGGCTGAGTGGTTGACCGTACGCGTCCAGAGTAATGCCATGCTCTATTTCCACCATCCTGCGAGCCACCGCGATCAGGCTGTCCTTCTCCCAGAGGTTCTCTCGTGCGAGGCCAAGTAAGGGCATCACTTGCAAGATTTGCAATCTCGTCTCCAAATGCCTGCAGGTTGCCACGATGGAGAACAGCATTGGTGAAAATCCGGTCTCGAAGACGAATTTTGTAGAGAGCGCCGAGCGACGTTCCAACCAGGCGTGCTCAGAGACGTCGGCCGCCACCGACCTCAGAACCTTGGCCACCCGCTTGAAGTTGTTCACGAACTGATCGAACCCGCACTCGTCGCCGCAGAGCGCAAGGTTTAGCCAGACCCTGCAGCACTCGTAGCGAGTAATCAGGAATCCTTGCAACACTTTCGGCGGATATCGTACATTTTCTGTCGTTGGGGTTGAGGCGTGCATCATTCGTTGATTAAAACTGGCAAAGAGGTCCCGCCATACGTCTAATAGCTGATTGATTCGATGCCTATCTTCGATAACGCTGTCGCAGACAGGGTCGCCCCTGCGAGGTCCGGAGCGGTATGGATCGCATCGTTTCATCAACTGGAATGTGCGGTTGTAGATGTCGTCGATCATGAGTTGTGCCTCGTGATACGTCGAAAAGAAGGCTGGGATGGGGCGTTCCAGACCGGTGTTGTCTGGACAATCGGATTTCTCTCCGAAGAAGAAGGATAACTCGATAAGTCGTCGGAATAGTGGGAGGAGGTGTTCTTCTATCCAAGGGAACTGGCGACCGATACTTCGTAAAATGGCAACGCCATGTGTGCAGTGTCTTACGGCGGCTTTCCGATTTGCTTGAAGAAACTCAATGCAGATGAACAAAACGCAGACGATGAGAACGACCGGCTGCTTGTCCCACGTCGTGATAGCTTTCAGCTCGTGGATAGCAGCATTATAATGTCGTAAAGCAAAGCGTTGATCTTGGAGGTGGAGTCCTGTTTGCCCATAACCCTCAATCTGCTCATGCAGGTTGCTGATGGCTATGAGAGAATGCCTGACGGACGGCTCGAATGTGCTGAACTGCATGACGACATGCGTCCAAAAGTAAGGGTCCACAGCACCCGACAGAAACGGGCCCACGGCCTCACAGAAGTACTGCAGGGCGCGACCCTCTTCGTCGCTCGATATGATGACTCCAGGAAGCGCGGGATATGGGTAATTTGTGGGCACTCTGAGCGTCGGTTTGGCTGTCGTTTTTTCGGGGAGAGTAAGGTAGCCGTCGCATTTTCGCCCAGTAGCGATACAGCGATTGCATGACGGTTTTGTCTCGTCGCATTTTACTTTGCGAATTCTACTCTATGTCAGATTCGGGGTCCCACGTACGGGTAAGGCTGTTCGTTGTTGGTTTATGCTGTGCCTTAACCGATCTACCCCCCCTGACTTACTTACTTGCAGGTGATGCAGCCCGTCCGAACCTTGCGGCTACCTTTCCGGGCCATTGACTCGTAGAAATCGGGGGCTGCAAAGTCGTTGGATTTCGGCTGGTTGGAAGCTACTGTCAGGCTGACTTGCCGTAACCACCAGTAATAACGGCTTTTGTTTCACTTCAGACTTCAAATGCCAAGGGGGTTTCTGAAAGCTTGATTGATTGATCAGTGTGTGGTGGGAAGAATCGAGGAGTCTGAGCGCCCTGTGTTTAATATGCGGGTGACGGGGCGAGATCTTATCTGATCCACTCATCCGTTGAGGAAGCGGGGGCTTGCAAGGATTAGACCAATCGGACCAATGTGAGTGCGCTGTTAAAATGTTGCCTATTCTTACGAGATTTATGTTGCACTGCCAACTGTCCCTCAGCTTCATCTCGCCATTGGATCACACGAAGATCTATACAACAGACCTGACAAATGTCTTCGACATCCGCTCCGATTATTGTCGCCTAGATTCAGGTCAAGTACAGAACCCTCACCCAAGAAGAGTGAATCTTAACTGCGGTTGCAAGACAACAGATGTTCGATTATGACGGGGAAGAAAAGGAAAATCCGAGTGAAAGGAAATAAGGATCCTTCTGCTTCATCAAAGAACATTTTGAATGTGCGAATTTTCTTCAACAGAGAGGCATCGCCGGAGATGACATAATGCTTCTCGACCGAACCGACATCGGGCGGACCCCAAAGATCAACTCCACTGCTTATTTATTTTGAATCTGCGGCTTGTCGATCATCCCCACCTCACCCGAATGCGGTAGCCTAGGTAGGGATTCAAAGACGTCCTCCAATGAAGCCTTAAAGCTATCTCTATGCAGGTACCATCCGGTTGGTGATATCGTACGGTAACATGGGTAGCAGACAAGGTTGTGATTAAGTTGCTGCCGAAATTCAACCTTGGCCAGTTGCCTAGAAACAGGTATGGGTCGTCTCAGCATTCTACCTAGCCGTCCCCTTCAGGATCAAGGCGGATGCACTAGTCCAAGACAGGGAACTTGATTCCACAGCTGACTGCGGAACTTTTCCTGGTGCCGCCACATATCCGTCGTTGGGATGATTGATGGTCGTTATTTATTTTTGCAAACGCCTAGCATGTCCTTCCCTTTTTGGAACGTCTTTGGATCAGTTCATCGCATCGTTTCTTGGTGTTGTTGTTGTTGTTGTATTATTTAACGCCCTTGTTCACCTCTAAGAGGCATAAGGCGTCTACGCCGGCAGGCTGCTAAAGATACGCATCTACGTACAGTGATAAAAAGCAAGTACATATTCCAATAAACACATTTAAGACGAGCATTGACTCGAAGTAACTGAATAAGGCTTTCTCTATTCGTCTAAACTTCACTGCAATGGGATGGTATTCATCAAAATTACGTGTTTAAATCTGGAAGCAAGACACTCGTGATAGCCCCTCAAAAATTCTCAAAGTGTCGTGTCTCTAAGAAGTTTTGAGCCTGGGGGAAACCAACAATAAATCCGGAAAAGAACCCGAAAAAATGATGATAGTGATGCACAGATTGATTGTTTCTCTGAACGGTCTTCATCGTGTCATTACGAATGAACATAATAATTATGCTCCGAATGATGAACCTCTGTGACTGAAGTAATTTGACAGTGCGCATACCAGCTGGGGAAATGGAGACGGTGGTGTATCAGTCAAATTAACAAGCACTCCCAATATTCCGACTATTTTATAGTCTCGTTGGTGCATAGGCTGATGCGGTCTGTATGTTAACGCCAATGTCAGAAAAAGTTCGTCATGATTCACGCCATGTTTGGGGCGAGGACAACTCATCCTGGACAATGGATGTTGTCCGAAGAAGTGTCTTGCAGAAGTGGTGTCTTAAACCCTAGAGTCTTGGTCTGCAATGGGCGAACGCCGAAAGAAATGCTACGGATAAACGATGTTGTATTTCATAACAAAAATGGCACGATACATACTCTCTCATACATCCTGCGACTTATCACTTTTCTGCCCAGCACTGTATAGTTGAATATTTCACTCGTCCAACTCGGAGATGATGGTGGCGTTCCCGAAAGCACTCCGCCCGTTTCCGTTGGTGTTGAAGAAGATCTCGATAGGTCCAGACCCCTTCAAGGGAACACCGAGGACCTCTTGCTGAATCTCAAAAGCTGCAAAGATGTGAGTTCTTCAAAAGCATGTCTGGGTACGTGTGTCCCTACTGTGAACGCCGACGGTGTCAATCCAGGTGTTGTTCAGGGTAGGGTCTTCGGAAGTGTAGACGGTATATCCCACCGCAGGATCGTAGAGCCACCTTGCGTAGCTCTCCTCGTTTGGCGTATTTGAATGCACGGCATGGAGCTCTCCGAGTCTGTGACCTTGGGCCCCGCCAGTGAGATTGACCTGAACGTGCCAGGATCCGTGGTCAATGCAGGTGACAGTCCCGGCATAGAGGCCGACTGCGAGGAGGGCAACAAGGTTCTTCGCAAAGAACATGTTTGGGCGTTTGATTTGAGGTGGATGGTCTGGGATTGGTGTTGGACAGCTTAAGAGTAAAGTCGGCTTCTTGGATTGACGAAGCAAGTCCAGTAACCTGCAGCAGTGGAAACAGCGGCTTTTATTCAGGGCAATGACATACTTAGTACTGAACTTGCGATGCGGCGCGACGTTACATTCGTATTTAGCAGGAAGATTAGAGGACGCCCCATGCTCGCAACGACGGGCTGAGTCAAGGGCTTGCCCTTGCAGCTGCACACACGATTCTCGTCACATGGAGCTTACATGTCGGCATCAGAAAGCCTCCGAATCAGGAGATCTGACCACGGCGAGAGATGTTCTCATCAACAGAGCCAAATGGGTGTAGGACTACTGCCAAATGTAGTTTCTATTTGCAAGTAAGACGTTCTTTCTTACTATCCGTTCATGTTCTCTCATTGGATGCACGGCATAAGCCCAAGTCCCTTGGCGGTGTGAGGAAATACTGTCGAGTAAGCCCCAATACGAATCCTTCATCGTACCGTTCCCATGGTGCGACTGTGCCATGAAATAATGCCGGGGAGTGACCGGTCAGGCCGGAAGGCTCCGCGAATCACAAACGACAATTAAGTCATCCTGGAATTCAAGAAGCTCACCCTTTTGCTGCAAACGGCATCGAATGACCGACATCAAGGCTAAGAGGCTTTTGGATTCTTAATACAAGTATCTTGTACTGTCCTCGAGCTAACGCGTGTTAGTACGCATGACAGTTGGAGAAAATGCTGGACAGGTTCCCGAAAGGTCAACAGTCCTGTTACGTTACACGGGCTGGGCCTATTTCACCACCTTCACACTCCTTCCTCTTCTTACGAACAGCAACACCAAAAAGGTCCTCAATTTACCTATACGCAGCCAGGTCCAATACCTCACGATGCCTCTGCTAGTCACAAGTTCGAAGTGAGGTAACTTCAGGACTTAGCTGCACGTTGACAAAGACAGGGAAGCAAATTACCAATTAAATCGAGGCTGGCCCCAGCAGTAGAAATCTAGCCCCCTTCTGCTAGAGAATACGAAGATGATTGAAGTAAAGTTGAGTGAGGTTGAACTCCGCATGTAGTGAAGACATTGTCCGCTTAGCCATCGGTGAGTTCATGGAAAGCTTCTTTTTGGGCGGGAAAGTCAGGTAGCTGGGCTCTGCTGCTCGCTGTACAGACACACTATGCAGAAAGCATTGCGAGAATATGTCTGCTACTTGTAAGATCAACCAGAGGATTCCTTATTTTCTGATCACACGAACATGCCCCTACATAGTGCCAAACCCAGAAAAATGTCAACACAGATCTCTCGCCAGTAAAGGTAAATCTATTCCCTGCTACTCACATATTCTGGTCATTTACCTTGAGTATATGCGACTGATACGGAAAAAAAGAAAAAAAAACTAATTCCTAGCTGAATAAATCATGTCTCCTAGTGCCGCTGTTGTTCCGATTGGATGCGCTAGATGGCTACATCTGGAAGATGTGTAGACTATTCCCTTTCAGTATCTGAATCAAGATGTTGACCTTCTGGGTCAGTGTTGTAGGCTGACACGCTATCAGTGTAACCCACGCGTTCTTCGATATTCGAAGAGATATCGAAATCTTCTGCGCCCCCAGATTTGTTGGCAGAAAGAGCAAGGACGGCAGTTTCATCCATGTGCCCAGAGAAATGAAGAATCGATCCCCTGACACAAAGTCAGTAACACCGATTTATGCCTTCCTACATCTGAATTACTCCATGGTCTGTTCTGTATGTTTATTGCAGAGTATGTAGCCGTCGCCGACAGATAGTCCTACGTCAATATTACCCTCGTCACTGGCCTTAAAGTACTTGGCCCATTCCTTCCAATCTATGAAAAACTTAGGTGGATCTTAGCATTCTTCATACAAACAAAAGTAAGATCGAACATCTCAGCCAGGTAGTGTCCTATCAGAGGTGTATAGTACAGAGTGAAGAAGTCAGTATTTTAGGTATGGGTAAAACAACCATTCTTCTCTAACCCCCCTTACCCTAGTATTAAGGGGGGTCATCACTACCTATATAGAGACCACCCACTAGGTCCCCGGAGGTCCCTGGAGGCCCCCATAGGTATCCGAGGGTCTCTGGATATCCCTAGAAGTCTCTAGCACGTAACACAATCCCCCCTCTAAACCCAGGCTATTCTTAGCTAGGGGTTAGCTAGAGATCATCCAAAGGGTCTCCAATAATTTACCCTATTTCTTAACTAATTTATCTATAAACTTCCACACTTTAATTAATATTTTAACCTAGGGCTTCTTAGGTAAACTATAAGTACTATACTAGTAGCTCCCTAGTAAAATACCTTTATTATTTTAATTATTTATAATTTTTATATTTTATAGTTTAGTATTCTAAATTATAAATAAGTAGATTTTTCTTTAGGTTTCTTAATAATTTAGAGAGGTAATTAATTAGGAGTTATTATACTCTTTTATAATTATTCTTATAATTTATTATTTAATAATATAGAATTAATTTATTTAAAGAATTCTTTTAATATATTTAGAATTATTTAGTAGTTATTTATAAATACTTTTATTTCTCTATTTATAATATATATTTTCTTTATTATAAATAATTATAAAAGTTAGTATTATTTTATAAAGTTTTTATTATTTTTAAAAGCCCTTTTTTAAGGTAATTATTTTTTATTATTCTTATATTTTTAGAATTCTTATAAACCTTATTATTACTAACTCCCTTTATTAATATTTTTAGTTATTTATTATTAAATATAGGCTACTTAATAGTAATTTATTATTTCTCTAGTAATTACTTTTTATTAATATAAATATAAAATATTATAATATTATATTCTTAATTATATTATTCTTAAATTTTACTCTTTATAGGAAATTATATAAATATTCCTCTAATTTTTTATAATTTAAAACTCTTCTTCTTTTTCTCTCTAACTTTATTATTAATTATATTATTATTATTACTACTATTATTACTACTCCCCCTTTATTCTTCTTTTTTTTCTTTTTTTTTCTATTTATTTAAATATTTTTATTAATTTTATTATATTAAAGAATATTAACTCTAAAAAGGCCCTCTAAAACTTTATTTACTATTACTATTTATACTATTAGTCTCTTTAGTACCTTAATTAGGAGTTTTATTTCTATTTTAAAATTAAAAATAAATTATTATTATTCTTTTAGTAAGTCCTTAATAATTATTTAATATATTTAATATAATTACTTCTATTAAATATAAATATTATATTAATTCTAGTAATAATAAGGCCTATATTAATATAAGTTATTCTTTCCTTTTAATTATAAGGTTTTACTAATTATTAATAGCTTATTTATATTATAATTAGCCTAGTTAATTATTTTAAAGTCCTTATAAGTAAGGCCTAGGGGGCCTCTAATAAGGCCTCCTAGTATACTACTTATAAAATAATTATTCCTACTCTTCTATTATTTCTCTATTATCTAACTAATACTTAGGAAGAGTTTATTACTACCTAATTAATAATTAAAAAGGCCCTTTAAAATAAAAAAAATAAAGTTAACCTCTTAATTAAGAAGAGAAAGGCTTAAAATTAAGAGTAGGACTAGGTTCTAAAGGAGTACTAGGTAGTTACTCTTAAGTCCTAGGCTATTAGTAGTAAGTAATTAATTACTAAGGTTACTAAGTAAATACTTAAAATAGAGTACTATTATATTACTATTAAGGTATTAATTACTACTTAAGTATAAGTACTTAGAATTATTTTTACTTATTTAAAGGAGATATTTACTCTTTATATAAAGTATATAAGTTAATATTATTTAGTACTTACTTATTATTACTCTAGTATTAATACTTTATAGTATTATAATATTTTTACTATAATTTCTAAGGGGGAGAAAGAGGAGAAAAAAAAGGAGAAAGTAAAGAAGTAGGCCCCTTATTAATAAGAGTATTAAGAACTTACTAGAGTACCCCTAGTAAGTTATTATTAATACTTTTTATTTTTAAGTATAATACCCTATTTTTCTTTTTAAGTTAAGCTTTTTACTATAAAATAGTAAATTAGCTCCTATACTTTTATTATTAAATATACTATTTATTACCTCCCTATTACTCCTCTATAATTATTATAACTTTATTATTCTAGTTTTACTTTATAAAATTACTTTAATTTTATAATAATATTCCTTTATAGTTTCTATAAATTCTTAGTATTATTATAATTTTTCTACTTAATAAGGTACTACTAATTCCTCCTAGGTCCCTTATAATTAATAATATATTCTACTAAATATATATTATCCTCTAGCTCTTTAATAGGAATATTTCTTAGGGGTATTATTATATTAAAATAGGGCTCTAAATAGGTAGGGGAGAAAATATTATAAATTTAATAATAAACTTTAATATTTAATTTATATACTTATTCTCTATTAATAATTTATTTTATAGTAAAAGGTCTTAAGTACTTATTTAATAACTTATAGGAGAGTCTTTATTACTTAATATTTTTTATAAAAAGTAATACTAAATCTCCTATTATAAAAGTAATTATTATTTATTTATAATTATAATACTTTATATAAGTATTATTAATACTATAAAGTAATTAAGTTATAATTACTCTCCTAGTAATTAACTCCTAGGCTCTATTCTTAATTATTAGTATTTCTTTAACTTTTACTAAGTCTAGTATTATATTATTAAGTCTAACTAGTAAATAACTTATAAGGGCTTTTACTAATAATAATTAAATAGCCTTGTAGTAAGTATTATTATATATAAACTAAGCTATAAGTAGGAGATCTACTTAGTTATTCTAATTAATATTATAAAATATATAAAGGAAATACTTAATATATTAATTTAGTTATTTAATTTAACTATTAATTTAGGGGTAAAAGGTAGTACTAAGAGCCCTCCTAATAACTAATAAGTAATATACCTCTACCTAAAACTTATTAGTAAATAGAGATTCTCTATTAGAGATAATAATTTTTAATAATTTATACTTTAAAAATAAGTACTTTATTAATAAGTTAATTAATTTATCTATAATAAGGGACTCCCTAATAAGTATATAAAGAATATACTTAATAAGCTTATTAATAATTACTAGTAATAAATTATATAGGTCCCTTTTATTATAGGGTAACTTAAATAACTTAATAATAAAGTCTATTATTATATATTTAAATAGCTTAGTAAGTACTAGTAGGGGAGTAAGTATATTATATAGAAGGTAATATTAAGGTTTTATTCTCTAATATATTATATATATTTTAATATAACTTACTATATCCTTTTTTTATAATTTCTAAAAGAATAATTTTTATATTCTTTTTAATATCTTAGTAACTCCTAAGTAAATAGTGAATAGTTTATTGTGGAATACTTTTATTACCTCCTACCTAAGAATATAATTATTTAGAATAAATAGGCTATTATTATATCTAAGTATATTATTATTATTTATTAATTACTTAGTACCTATTTATTTTTATAATAGTTATTAATAGAATTTATTCTATAATTAAGCTTTTCTTACTTCCTATTAAAGAGAAATCTTAGAATTATTATCTAGATTAACCCCCTAGTACTCTCCTAGTAATATATTATAGTGGATTATATATACTTTTCCTCCTTAAAACTATCCTAAGAAGTTATTTAAGAATATATTCTTTATATTAACTCTCTCTTAACTAGGGAGTATATAATCTAGTCTTTATAATAGAGTATTAGCTATATTCTAAGTACCTAGTTAATATTTAATTTTAAAATTAAATATAATAAGATTTTATAATAGTAAGATAGAGTAGTGAGATTTACTATTATAAGGAGGCTTATTAAGTAGCTTAGTTAGTTATTTATTATAAATAGAATCCCGCGGAGGGATAGAGACAGAGTTAATATTATTATTAGCATAATAATATAAATAGTATAACAGTTTAAGTTTAGTTTTTCTCAGTAAATTATAATTCTTTTAATTAATTCTTTCAAAATCACATCTATAATAATATATCTAGTTATTTTAAGCTCTTTTCCTTTATTTTAAAGCCTATAAATATAAAACTATAATATTATAATACTCTTATATAAATATATAAGTATATATAATTTTATTATTCTTTACTCCTATAGTATTCTTAGCCTATTTTAATAGTACTTAGAGGTAAATTCTTCTCTTTTAAGAATTCCTCTAGGGAAGTACTTAAAAGAGGTATACTTTTATACTATATAAATAGGTTTATTATTAATATAGTATATAATATATTATTCTAACCTCTAAATAGATCTTTTATTTTATAAGTATAAGACTAGAGATAAAGAGAATAGTAACTAGGTATTTAGGAACTTTATTATAAATTTAATTATAAGGAAATAATAGGTATAATAACTATATAGTTATTATTTTTAGTAGGAATACTTAAGACCCTAAAAGCTTAGTTATAATAACTTTAGAATTCATAGATTTAAAAAGTTTTCTCTTTTCCTATTCCTTAATAATAAATAAAATTAGTATTTACTTTCTTTATTATAATAATTAATAATTAATAATAAAGTAATAAATAAATAATTCTAATTAAATTAATAAGTTTAATTAAGGGAATTTAGACTCTATTTTAACTACTATATAATAAGAATCTTATATATTTAGGAAAGTTATAGTACTATATTACTTATAAAAGTTAAAGAGAAATAAGTTAGTAAACTTATAAAAAGAATAGAGGCTATAATTATCCCTAATTTATAAAAAGGAAAAAAGCCTATATACTTATAGGAGGGATAATAATTATAATTACACCTAGTCTATAAGGAATATAATTAATACTAATAAAAAAGGGCTAAAACTCTTATTCCTTTTATAAACTTATTTATTTATAAACCTAAATTATAAATTTTTTTTTTATTTTTACTTAGTAAAATAAGAATTAAAGAATATTAATTTTAATAATAATAATATATACTTATTATAAATTACTAAGAGCTTACTTTAATTACTATATTTAATATATTAAAATAATATTCTAAAGAAATTAGGGGAGCCCTAGAAATTAGTATATTTACTTTTAACTCTTTTAGGCTAAAGAATCCTACTCTATAGAATAAGCCCTATAAGGGAATTACCTTTAAAAATATTT